>JAAXYX010001613.1:0-21789 GCA_036851915.1 Ptenothrix huangshanensis | reverse complement strand
ACCTTCAACGACGATATGTGGAAGCAAGTTTGATTTAGTATTAGGCATATATCCGCACATTAAAAAATGTCATTTAATTAGAAATGAGAGTTGGAGTGCTGGATAGGAACATTCCATTTCTAATAAATTCATAATTAAATGAATATGTGCTCTGTGTTGGATTTGCGTAAAAATTTAAACGTTCAATTGAAGCACAGATTAAGGATTTTAAAAAATTAAATGTGAGCTTATATGATATTCGATTTAAATTTATGTTTCGAATCACTTGAAATAAAATTTTTGGCGGCGTTTTGGACGGGCGATATTTCGACCCGGCGGCGAAATGTCTGTGGCGACGTTTTGGTCCGGCGATATTATGTCCAAGCGGCGTTTCGGTGGCGGCGTTTTGGACACAATAACGACTACTATGCAGTAAACTGAAAGACAAAACAACCGCCACCTGGTGGCGAATACCTTGCAACCGTAGTTCAATGTTTCCTTCATAGATGTAGTTTAATGTATCAACCTCAAAGTTGTCAACACCACAAAATTAGGTCGCAGTTAATTAATTGTGCAAAAATATGTGCTTCGCACTGCATCTAAAAATCATTTCATGTCACCCTAAGTGGATTATCACGAAAACGGGAATTTTTCCTCAATATTAAGTAAATGATATTTCCATTTCCATTGAATCCTGAATATTCCTAGTAAGTTCCCAAAATGTCCACGACAAACCCTAAATTCCAAAAGAATTTTCAAAAACCCGAAAAAATTTCCAATCGCGAATGAATTTCCAAAGTGCCCATTTGATGAAACACTAAAACACTACAAATGAATCGTAATGCATCATGAGCTTTTGTTTAAAATTGTAAAATGCAGTAAATGTAACAGATTTTTTTGTTTACTATTTTCTATCTGCTGATTTGGCTATTTTGTAATTTGGAATCATACCGGGGCTTAAGACCAAGAGGCAAAAGTGTGCATTTCCAAAGACTAAAGGCAAAGAGTTAATGCTTTTAATGTTTATGCTTTTTCACAAAAATATTTTCTCGGCTCCTCGACTTGCAAAAACTAAATACGTTAGCTGATAGAATTTAATCAACAAAAAATAAACGAAATACAATAATTAATTAAGTATCAGTTTACCCATGTGAATCAACTGAATCTTTAAGTATTTAAATTATAGGTAGTTTTGGTTAAATAAAAAACTTAAATAACTAAACGATTCGTTGTCCATTATTTCCAATGACGTAGTCGGAAGGACACAAAAAACGGAATACAGTTACAGTTGCTGAAAAAGAAAGGAGAGCTTAATAATACAAAAGTAATTATACAGCAAAGTTCTAATTCCTAACAAATTAACTGCAACTTTTCTGTAGAACTCAGTTCTTGTTCAAAATTCACTTGAACGTCTTCGTCTTCAGTAGCCTTCTTAACGTTGACTTTAACACACGAAGTATTTAATTTATTTGGTAATATGAGAGAAAGAGAAAAGGATGCGATGTAATAACAATTCAAAGCCGCAAGTCTCACTTATGGCCTCACTTAACTTAGTCGATTAAAATAGCCGATTGTTGAGGTTTGCAAGTCTTGACAGGAATTGACATTAGCTTTGACACCAGAGATACTCACATTGTCTTGATCGACAGTGACAAGATGAACTTGTTTATCCTTGACACCCGAGTTTACTTTCTCCTCCTCCACTTCGTCCTCATCCTCTTCCAGGTCATCATCTTCTTCCAGGTCGTCGTCGTCGTTCAGATCAACTTGGTGTTCCTTAGCCTTGATTGGAATCCCGCATTGAATTTGAACTTGACTTTGACCTTGACCTTGACCTTGGCACTGAGGAATAGTCGATTGTCTGAGATTGATACTGGACACTGGTACTGGTTGTGCTCCTGTTGACGTCGAAGGTTCACCTTGGCCTTGGCTTAGACCGTTTTGACCTTCAATGTGAATTTGTTGTTGTTGTTGATGCTGTTGCTGCTGTTGTTGCTTGAGCTGTCCGAGAAGTTCCAGATTGAACTTGAGAATGCTCTCCTGGAGTTTCTTGGCGGGATGGGATCTCATGTGACTGCGCATGTCACTCATAGCAGCGAATCTCTTGGGACACACTTCACACTGGTAGGGCTTGTCCTCGGCATGACTTCGGAGGTGTTTGCGGAGAATGACGTTGGTCACGAAGGACTTGCCGCAGACTTGGCAGACGAAAGGCTTTTCCCCCGTGTGTCTCCTCTGGTGAATGTCATACTCGCTTTGGTTCCTGGACACCCGCCCGCAAAGGTCGCATTGGAAGTTCTTCTTCCGGCCCATCCCATGTGTCTCGATGTGCTGGGTGAGGTCGGCCGTGTCCTGGCAGTCGTGGGAGCAAATGTAGCATTGGAGTGGGAGGTCCTTGACGGGATGCGCGCGCATGTGACTGCGCATGTCCACCTGCGCCGCGAACCTCTTGGGACAGATGGGACACTGGAAAGGTCTGTGCTCCGCATGGCCCCGCTCGTGTCTCCTCAGCACCACGTTCGTGACGAAAGACTTGCCGCAGACGCCACACGTGTACGGCTTCTCTCCAGTGTGACTCCGCTCGTGGATCTTCAGATCGGTTTGGTTCCGGTACGCCTTCCCGCACATCTGACACACGACCGTGTTCTTGCGCTCGTGGAGTCGAATGTGACCGAGGAGATTGGCCTTGGCGGCGAATGACTTGGAGCAGATGGTGCAGGGGAAAGGCTTGTACTCGTCGTGCTCCTTCGCGTGACGACGCAGCACCGGCTGCGTCACAAACTTCTTCCCACAAACCTCGCACTGGTACGGCTTCTCGCCCGTGTGCTTCCGCATGTGGTCACGGAGTCGGGAGGGAGAGACGCAGTCCAGACCACAAACCGTGCAAGTCACACTGTCCTTCGAACTCCGGTTTCCGTCTCGCCGAAGCCTTTGGGCCTGCAGGTATTCCGGTGAAGAGTGCCGGTCCAAGTGGACCTTGAACGACTTCTCCTTCCGGTAGCCCTTGTTGCAGGATTCGCACTTGAAACGGTGTTTTCCACGACTCCCGTCCTTCGCCCGCTTCTTCACCAAAGTGCCCCCTCTGCTGTCCTTGGGCTTCCCTAAACCGCTATTTGTGCTCTTCTTGCTCCCATTAGTGTTGTGATTACTCGTCGGCGTGCACTGCTTATGGAAGTCCATGTGAAATCCCAGATCTTCCTCAGTGCTGAACTTGGCTTGGCAGATGGAGCACGTGTGGATGTAGAGTTGGTCCGAGTCGTCGCACTCCATCTTCACTGCCATCATGTCGTACGGGTGGTTGTGGTTCGGGTTCGTACTTCGGTTCAGCTTGTTCATCAGTGACGACGAGGGGATACGAATCGTAGACGTGTTTCCCTCGTCCTCTGAAGTCTCCTCCTCAGACGTTCCGTCCTCCGTTGAACTTCCTCCGCCTCCCTCCTCCACGCTCTTCTTCTCTTCCCCTTCACCTTTCGTCCCCTTCCTATTGTCATCTTCAGAATCTTCTTCTTCCTCGGAGTCCTCAAGCAGATTGTCGTCTTTGTTCAAACGCCTGCGCTTCGCGCAGTTGCTCACATTCCCATTGGCACTGCTGTTATTCATGTTGGAAATGTGGCCGTTGTAGGGGAGCGGAAGGGAATTGGCACTCGCACTGGAATTTCCACTGCCGGAATTATGTTGCAAGGTCAAGGTCACAGGTAGGTTTTGATTCGGGTTGAGGAAGAGCGTGTGGTGTGGGAGGGGCGGAGTATGAGGAATATTCATCGTCGAAGCATGAGGGAGGGGATGTCCTTGACCTTGGCCTTGACCTTGTGCTTGTAAATTGGGAAGAGGATGATGATGCGGATGGGGGAGGGACTGGGGCTGGGACTGCGATTGAGGATGAGAATGGGGATGAACAGCTTGCGGGTGATTGCCATGAGGACTGTGCACGAGCTTAGCGAGGAAGGAAAGACACGTGGATCCACCGGGGGAACCAACGAAAGCGACATTCGTTGAATTTCCAGTGGCATCTGAGAGTTGCTGGGTTGCTGCTGTCATTGTGGCTCCGGCATTGGAACCTGGGCCGGGACCAAGGCCACTTTGACCCCTCAACAGGGCGGACGGAGTGACTGTGGCACTGTTACTCGCCAGACTATGATGACTGTGCCCAGGATGTTCATTTCCGTGACTGTGACCGGAACCAGGGCCAGGGCCAGGAACATGACCCAGGCCAAGTCCGTGGTAAGGATAGTTTGGGAGATTGAGAAGCGGAGTGATGTTGTTCAGACTGAGGTTGAGGTTGGGGGCAGACACTTGCGGGTGGGGAAGGGGGATGGCGTGATGATTCAAATGTGGCGCCTCGAACGAGATGGAGTTATTATTGACAAGCGAGGGGGACGGGGGGCAGAGATAATTCGTTGCTGAGGATGTAGAATTGCTGCTATTCGACTGATACTGGGCAGTTGCGGGGAGAGCGGTGGCGCTTGAATTCCCATTATTGTTGTTGTGATTGCTGACGCTGACACTGTTGAGGAGGGCCGGAATACCCAGGAGGGAAGATACGTTCACATTCAGAGTGTGAACGTCGGGCTGACTTTGACCTTGCCCTTGACTTTGGCTTGAAGGACGAAGTGCCGCAGACGAGGCAGAGGTTGACGCTGAGACTGAGACTGGAACCGAGGTTGAGGTTGAGAAGCCGAGTCCCAGCGTTGAGACTGTTGAAGCAGTAGCAGCAGAGGAGGAGGAGCCGGATCCCGAGCCAGAAGAGAGGCCATCGTCGTTGGCGAAGTACATTTTCCGAGTCTTGGCCCGGCTGGAAAAAACAAAAAAATAGTTTGTCGTAAAGCATACGTGAAAATAGTTTCAAAAAAGATCAAGTAATTACATGGAGACAAAATTTAGTAGCAGTAAAAAAAAATTAAAAATCGACAAATTAAAAGGCAAATAGTAATGTATGTATTACCACCTGCATTTTTTTCTATAGCATTGCTACAACTTACATAAAAACAAGAAACTGAAAATCTAGATTTCGGTTTGGGGTTGAAGAAACGCAAAACAAGAATAAGTTTAGATTAATTGTGATTGTGATATTTAAATTATTGAGTTTTGGTTGCGAGTGATATAAATGAAAATAGGACGACGGGCTATTAAGTGATTTGAATTTAACTTTCGACTTTGAATAGTTTTTGCATTTGTACCTGGACTTGGATCGGCGTCTAACTTTGACAAGTGATGTTTGACCAATCACATTTCTCGATTCGGACTTGGTCAGTCCTCCGCCTTCCAAAAAACCATCGCTGTAAACAGATTCATGAATAAGATCCAGTAAAATAAACTGCAATCGTCTTTCTCCTTCTTGTAAAGAAATCCCTCGAAGAAAGACTAAACAAGAGACTTGTGCGTAATTTATTATCGATAGTCAATTTATTGTAATTGATCTCGTACCCTCTTCGAGAAATGGCCTCCGTGCTGCTATCATGCTGCTGCTTCCAACTGTCCATCTTGCCACAATATAACATAAAATTATTACGAGTGGTAATTCGTGACTCTAGTCGTCGTCGTCCGCCGTCCTTACATTATTCCTTATTCCATTGATTTACAACGATTTTTCCAAGTTTTCCTTTTATAACACCGACGACGATTTCGTCAATGACCTGACCTGATAGGTCACCAGATTGGTTTTAGTTCCTCATCCATGCCTTCGAAATCCAATCGTCATCATTCATAGCGTAATAGTGAATAGAAGTTCCACAACTTGCTTCTCCTCTACCCTCACTGTCTATCGTAGGTTACTTGAGTAGATAATTATTACTTCTTCAGTCTTTAAATACTTCAACTGGGATCTGGAATGACAAGACATGAACCTCAAATCAACCCTCATTCGTACCGTACCGTAATATTGCTTTTTGACCCGTGATGATTGTCAATTGATAAGAGATCGTCATTCGTGTTGAAGCAGAAATGATTGAAACTCATAATCAATACATTTATATTGCAAATAAAAACAAACATTGCCACTCGGCATAATTTACGACTTTTACTTGAACTTCTTGTATGCTTCGAGGAAAGTATTTTCATTGCAATAGTTAAAAGTATGAATGCCGAAAAGTATGTATGTATTTTCAATATTAAACAGCGAAACAGAGTTACCATTTAAAATTGAATCATATAAGGAGATTTATTCAGTTGTAAAATTGCAAAACATTATCAATTCACACAAGATATGTTTAAAAAATAAAGATAAATGATAACGTATAGAACTTAAATTCAGAAGAATAAGATAAACCGCAAACACGCTTCCTCCTGTTCTTCTTCTCCAACCCCTTCTTAATTTTAATGAGACTGTAAAAACAAAAACGAAATGAATATTGAATCAACATATTCTGCTACTGATGATTCTGGCAGTTTAGTTCATTTACTATTATTCTAATATATTTACTGAAGACTTGAAGCAATGATTTTTAAATTAGAACAATCTTAAAACTTAGCCTTTTTTAATTCCGGTGTAATATAAATGTATGCGTGATTCCGGCCGTAATAAAATCCTTATTCGTGTTATTCGGTGTTCGTCTACTACAAAATGAGACAAAAGAATCGTTAATATAAAAATCCATTCTTCAATTGTATCTTATAAGTTTAAAGTATTACCATTGACAATTTAAAACCTGCATTACAAAAGAATGACTGTTTTGTGGTTTCGTATGTTGTTTGAAGATTTTTAAGTTCTTACCTCACAGAGTCACATTGTAAAGTATCACAGAGTCACATTGTAGAAGTCTTCTCGGAACTTCCATACAGAGTTTACATTTACACAATCAATTTTACACAATTCGCAACCCAACTAGTAAAATCAAAGTGTACTTTTTGCGCTGACTGCCACGTCGCTACCGAACACAAACGATAACGGGTGCTGCTTTTCAATAATTATGTCCGGCATAATTCTTAAATAATTCCGTTCTTTTTAAATTTGACGGAATGACTACGATTCCTTTTTGGAATAGATTCGATTCAATACATGTACGTGTGCAATAAAATACTTATGATTCCTGATTATAGTCAATATCATTCCAAAGTGGAATTAAAATGTCATGCAAAGTCACATGAATTGTACTCCGCCGTATTTTCTCACACACAGATTCCGATAACGGCATGCCCAAAGGTGAAAAGCAAGTTCCCTCCGATCGGTGTGGAGTAAAAATCATTGTGGCAAAAATAGGATTATTTTTTAGTGTGTCTGCGTGGGATCACTAAAGTATCAACTTTTTTAAAACTGATCACAATTACCTCAACCTAAATGCACAAAATCATACTTTTATTACGAACCTTGAAGCTCTTGTTCCTGTCCTTCCCTGCCTGTTCGTTTTCTGTAGGCTTTATGCTTAGAATTGTGATTTGATTTCTGATTGGTGACTGTTAGGAATATAATAATTTCAAATTACAAATACAAATCATCCATTAACAATTTATTACCAATTGACAATTTATGTACCTAAATTACGAATCGTGATAATCGTGCAAGCTTTGTTTAGGCATGCACAACACATCTCCAAATTGAAAGTACGAAATGTGAAATGAGATATGCGTTACCTTTATATCATTACCTTCAACCTTGTGCTTCCTGCGTGAAGAATCGGTCTTAATGAATTTCGATTCGAATATCCAAACAAAATTGTAGTTGACACTGCTGCTAGTTGCTAGTGACTGGGACTGGTAATCACATTGACAATCGAATTACTTTTATCGGAAGGTTGGACAGATGAAGATTCCAAAGGAGTTACTACTTTTTTAGTAATCAAAATCCAAGAAATCCAGATGACGATGAAGATACTGTTGACTGTGGTGACGATTTTTTCCCGATTTTATTTTCGGAATCCAAGATCTAAGAGTTGTTGCACTTGGATTTGGTTTTGGTTACGTGCTGGATATGGGTCCAGAGTCCAGAGTCACACAACAGATCTAAACTCACCTACCATGACAAACAATGGACAATTTGGAATTTGGATTCAAATCGAATCTGTCGCACTACACTTTTTACAATTTCAATTTTAATGTGACTTGGCAAGTGGCAGTGGCAAGTGGAGAGAATTTGAATGGAAGTGAGAGACGAGGAAGAAGAAAGAATTCTCGTACCTGAAGCCAACTCTAAGCGTAAGGCTACCCACAGAGCCAAAAATATGTGAAAGTCTGTGCCGAAAACTAATCGGATGCTCGCACAAATTACTAATTGTTACAAATTAAAGTATAGCTTAGAAATAAGCCCTTAACAAGGGGCGGCACCCATCTCGAGTCTTAAAAATAATTATTATATTATTTGTTGGTAGTAAATGTAAATATGTCCTAAATTTTTGTAAAAATAAGCCTAGCCTACAGTAGCCTATTACCGTAAAACTTCAAATAAGATCCCCGGCTACCGTTGTAAATACTGACTTTTATTCCCGGCCATCGTAATGCGTAATGCTTAAGAATAGGATTTGACCCGGCCCAACAAGGAGGCAGGTTATCTTTAGAGGCCAGCTCTTATAAGAAGTTTACGGTATTATCGAACATTAAGAGTGGTCACATTTCCTTAATTTCGAATCAAAATTTCCTGTTTTCGCCACTTTGAATATCGTGATATTTCCTGTTTTTCATGGTAACATTGCCAGCTTTTTACAGTTTTTCAAGATCGAATTTCCTGGTATTTCCTGAAATTTCCGGAATTTTTAGGCCGATTACATTATCGGAAAGTTTTTTGCAGTGGATCTAAAATTTCCTGTTTCTTGACTTGGCTACTTGGCTTGCATTTCCTGATTTTCCTGATTTTTCAGGTTTTTTTCCAGCCGGTTTTTAACCTACCTTCATTGAGAAAATATTGTTTTTCACAAGAAAAAACGTATTTTCTCTTTCATCCTGATCCTGAATTTCCTGTTTGACGAGCCAATAATGGAAACTCAAAATAAGGATCGACTCGTATAACGTTGGCCTATACGTAAATACCATATTTATATAATTATATATGAGGCCAACATGCGATACTTGATGGATTATAAGTAGATTTTTCATCACCCTCTTGCCTCTTTGGCTTGATCCCGACTGATTTCAAAATTTTTATGATCTAATTACGTAACTTTGATCTAACGCTAATCTAATAAGTAAAGCGTGAAAAAATAAGCTGTGTTGTTTGGTTCCGGTTCCGGGCGTGCGCGTGGCGCGTGCCGAGTGAGCGACTAAAATCAACTGAACTTCGCGCCCTTGTTTTTAAATAATTACATTTACACGGAGTAATCCAAGAATCCATATGCTTTCATAATGTAATTTGTGGACGTCTCCCACAAGATTGACGGAATGTGTGCATGTAAAAGCATTAAAAGCATACATAAACAAACATCTCCAGGATTCCAGGCTATGTATTTATTATGTACATATGTACTCGTGCTCATTGGCCTCACGCCTCACTGAAGAAAATATCAATGAATCAAATAATAATATGTATGTAATGGTGGCAACAATTAAATTTTTTCGATTCTTCTCATCCGTTTCCGCTTAAGTTTTACATAATTAATTATGTAATTAATTATCCAATACGTGTATATGTACTCGACCCTCAAACGTAATAATTACTTATCTTCCTAGGCTTTTGACTGCATTTGAGTTTTCGTTATGCACTAATTTTGCATTTTTACTAACAGCTTCCTAAATATTTTATGAGCTAAATTGGAAGGGCCAATGAGCTGACTTTCTCACTAAATCTTAAACTGAATATTTGACTGACATGACATAAAGGACTGACATTGTTCACAAACAAAGCAAAAAAAAGTCTACAAAATTGTATCGATTTTAGCATAGCATTTTTATGAGTTTTTTAGGGTGGTTTTCAAGTCAATTTTATGCAAGGATCAGGCGCTTCTGCAATCCATTATACATACAAATTATGCGTTTAATATGTACAAAAAAATGTGTTTTTACATATTTTTAGGCGTACCTACTTAATTGCTACGTACCTGAAACTTATCCCTTGACATTCTGAGCAAAATTCTATTTGCAGTGTATTTTCTACATATAGGCATGGGCATCGGTGCCAATTGTTAATACATAATTATTATTTAATTATATTCAAAAAGCTCATTTATTAACTCTGGCAAACGGTTCTCAGAATTAACACAAATGAAAAGTGCGCGGTTCTGGCGAATGCGTTTGCAAGTAGTACACCCGCAAATATTTGAATAAATGCGTCACATGGTAGCTAGCAAATCACTGTGCTGCGCATTGCGCATGCGCAGGCGTGTTTATAATTAATATCAATTAATTAGCAAAGAGAGAAAAACTTTATTAAGTCACTGTTACACAATTGTAATAGCCTCGCGACTCAGTACACAGCACAAAATATTTTTAACAATTTGTTAAAATTATTGGTTAAAATAATTTAATTTCACTTCTTATGTACTATTATTCTATTATATTTAACTATCCATAAAGGTGGTGATTGTATATCTGAATTGAAATAATATAATACCTTGGCAATTAAGTCTATCTGAACGTTTTGAAAAAAATTGAGTGAATTTTCCAAGCTAAAATTCAGTTTTTGATTATTTTTGTTCAAAAAATAATAATAAATTAATAATAATATTAAAAATAAAATTCAAATAATTAAACAACAAACTTTCCAGAAATATTCAAAATTATTCGAGTATTCTTTACCCGAGTCCCTCCGTTAGCAATAAATTAGTAAAAAAAATTAAAAAAAATATTTATAAACTGTTCATACCGTTATTAGCACATTAAAAGTCTACGCCAAGGCCAACATGCCTGATGCCTGAACACCAAGACCAAACCAAGCTTAACAAAGTTCACCTGCATTCTGCCGCACTGCCGCTCTCGCTCTCTAGCTAAGGCTGATTGGAATGGAATAACGTAACGTAATTTAGCAAAAGGTTATTATTAATTGACAGACAGAAAATGCTAAACTACGGTAGAGTAGAATAAAAAGAGGAGTCAAGTGAACGGTGTCAAGATAAGGACTGGAATCCTGTAATTGTAAATTGTAATGCGAATGAAAATGATGACTGGAAAGGGACGAGGAAAGAAGCGGGAAGAAACCGGTCAGAATGAGGATTGGACAGCTCACCTGTGGTACCTTTTGTGTGCAGTCAGGTCAGCAGTCAAGATGAATCTTGATTAATCCAATCCTCTCTTCCTCATCCGATCCGGACTTACAGTAAATCTAAGAGTAATCGAAATCGTATAATAAACCTAAATAAAATATAAATAAACCTAATCATGATCACTGCCATTCCTTCCAATTGGAAATTCACATCGAAACGGATTCCTCGGACTCTACGACCATTTCTGTTATTATTACAAGTGCAAGTGCTACAAGAATCGAAACTGAAATTGTACAAAAACCAAAGATTTAATACGACTGAGATTGACCAAGGCACAAATGTTTTAGTGTTGGCACCTACACCTAATTCCGTGATTCTACCATTTAGCGCCCTCAACCTCCACTCTTTCAAACCAAACCTAACCTAAAGAGTCTTTAATAAATTATTCCAGCCAGCCAAGTCTCAAGATCAAATCAAAATCAAAATCAGAATTGTGTCATCATTTTCAAACTGATTTTTACTTACAGACAGTGCGGGTATTGAAGATTGTGCGGGTTTAGTTTTCTTTTTGTATTCTGTTGTCGTTGTTGTAATGCTGATTGCCTTTGACCTGACTTGGAGGCAAATTTTGAATAATTTAAAAAACACCATAACCTTGCACTGCCGCCACTGCCAGGGTCATGGTCAAAGTTAGTGGCGGGGGGAATGCAGGTCCACAAAATCATATTATAGCAACTCACGCCCCTGCAGTACATCTTCAAGGTCAAGGTCAAGGTCAATTCAGAGGATATGACTCCTCTTCAGACACCATCACCACCACGGAGTCCCGTACCTCCAGCTCCGAAGATGAAATCGTGTCCCAGGTCTCCTTGCACTTGGGATTCAACCCGTGCAAATGTTGCGTTTGCGAAGACTGCGACCTCAGGAATCATTGCATGGCTATAGGCACCATTGAAATGGTAATTTCTTCAACCTTTCCTTCCATTTCATGTTTCAATTACAAGTACAACTAACATACACGCTTCCAAATTCGTAAACACAGTGAAATCGGCGAAAGCCAAGTTAACCTTTTACCTTTTTGTCCCCTTTACTAATCCTAAGTCCATTATTGTGCCCAGTGAAGTTCAAAAAGACGAGTATAGGAGCGCTCGCAGGATTTTTTTCGTGCAGGATTGGAAACAAACTTGATGAGTCCAGCGTCAAAATAACAATTGCATATTTTCAAGTGTCAATTGTAAAAACAATAAAAATATACATTTCTGAGTACATTTAAAAAAAACTGCGGCGTTTTCCTGTACATTTAAAAAAAACTGCGACGTTTTCCTGTACATTTGAAATAAACAGCGGCGTTTTCCTGTATATTTAAAAAAACTGCGGCGTTTTCCTGTACATTTGAAATAAACAGCGGCGTTTTCCTGTATATTTAAAAAAACTGCGGCGTTTTCCTGTATATTTGAAAAAACGGCGGCGTTTACCTGCATACTTAAAAAAACTGCGGCGTTTTCCTGTACATTTAAAAAAACTGCGACGTTTTCCTGTACATTTGAAATAAACAGCGGCGTTTTCCTGTATATTTAAAAACAACTGCGGCGTTTTCCTGTATATTTGAAAAAACGGCGGCCGGGCGGCGTTTACCTGGATATTTAAAAAAAACTGCGGCGTTTTCCTGTACATTTGAAATAAACAGCGACGTTTTCCTATATATTTAAAAAAAAGTAAAAAAAACTGCGGCGTTTTTGTGTACATTTAAAAAACTATAGTGTTTTTGCTCAAGTTTTACAAAACCGCGGCGTTTTCGCGAGACATTTTGAGATTACTTGTTTCACCTTGACCTTGACCTGCGGTTACTCTCTTTGAAGGTTCAAACTTCTACTTTTTGTACTGGTCCCATAGATGTTGTGGGTGCTGTTCATTGCGATTGTGGTTGCGTACGGTATAATTAGTCGTGGGTCGGATCCAGTTCTGTACAAAGATACGATGGCGGAGCCGATTGGATTTCAACGAGCCATGAGACATAATTTTGGCCCAGGGGTGGCAAACGAAAGTTCGATTCCAGGTCAGTTTCCGGGCACAGACTACGACGAGGATCAAGATGAGGATCCCTTTCGTGGAGGTCCTATCGGACGAAGGCGGGAGGAAGCCGAGGACCGCGAGGCAAATGCAAATGTCACTCTGGACGAAATCCTCAACTACGAAGTCTATCTCCGACAACAAATCGGCGATGCTGTTATTTTCCTCAAACCCAACACAGCCAGAGGGCAAGAGCACTGGAGGGAAAATTTCCAAACATACTTGGTGGGTAAGTTTGTTTCTATTTTCATTTAGTTCAAGTCAAAACAGAATCAAAACCTAAGATTAGCATTAGATTCCATTGTCGTATGGTTATCAGTAGCGTCCGCAGCATTTTATTTCGTGTAGGCTCACTAAATAACTTTACATAATTACTCATCGTCTGTAACTATCTATTTCACAAGCTGCATTTTTTCTAGCTTAAAGTAAAAAAACCTGCACCTGTTTTTATTTTTGTGTAAATTTTGAAAAACTGCATCTGCTTTTATGAAAATATCAAACAACTGCGTCTGCTTTTATGTAAATATCAAACAACTGCGTCTTTTTATGTACATATCAAAAAACTACTTCTGTTTTTATGTAAATATCAAAAAACTGCGTCTGTTTTTTATGTAAATATCAAAAAACTGCGTCTGCTTTTTATGTAAATATCAAGAAACTGTATTTGTATTTGTGTAACTTAAAATAATTATTGTAGCATTTTTTGTAAAAAAATTATTATTGCGTTTCCAAAAAATTGCACCTGTTTTTATGTAGGTACATTTCAAAAAACGTCATCTTATGTAGTGTAAAAAAATCCTGTGTGATGGCTTGGCCTAGGCCTAGAAGGCCTGTCCCTGCCGACGCTACTGAAGGTTATCTCGTAGCTTAAAGCTGGCATGCAAATGTCGAATTTCGAATCAATTTTGAAAGGACATGGCAAACCGCCTTGTGTAAAAACTATTCTTGATTGTTTGTCAAAACATTTTACCATCAGGTACAGTTTTTGACGCTGATCATTTTTGTCAATAGCACCAAACAATTCTGACCGATGGGATTCAAGATAATCGGGGTCAAAGTTCGGCTAATGACCCAAGGACTCTATGACTTCAAAATATTTTTCGCGTTCCAAAATTATGCAATTGGAGTATATAGTTCATTTTTTTATGCTGATTACTTTTGTCCATTGCATCAAAAACGTCTGATCATTAGGAGGCGAGATAATTTGGGTCAAAGGTGAGATAATAGGGTGATAAGTTTGGGTCATTTTGTCACCTTTGACCCAAATTATCTCGACTCCTATTGGTCAGACATTTTTGATGCAATGGACAAAAATGATTAGCATAAAAAACTGAACTATATACTCCAATTTCATAATTTTCTAACACAAAAAATATTTTGAAGTCATAGGGCCCTTTGGGTCATTAGCCGAACTTTGACCCCGATTATCTTGAATCAAATTGGTGAGATTTTTTTGGTGCCATTGACAAAAATGATGAGCGTCAAAAACTGTACCTGGTGGTAAAATGTTTTGACAAACAATCAAGAATAGATTTTACATAAAGCCACCAAGCCAGGCGGTTTGCCATGTCCTTTGAAAATAAAAAATATTTGAGAAGTTTGAGCGGGAGTTATAAGCGGACCCGGACACTCAATTCTAATTGAGATTTAGAATACTTTGACTTTAACTTGGTACTTTCTTCCATTTGTTCAGCAATGTCAATATCATTTACTTGTGTCGTCATCCTCAGCATTTCATCCGGGGGCATATGCTTCGTCGGCGCTTACTATGTGAGTTTATATTTTGACTTTGACTACAGGTTCACATCCAATCCAACGTACAAGCAAACATTCCACGGTGCTCAACCAGAATTCGGAGGCAATATGTTTTTTGAATTCAGCATGCGAAAAAAAATATCGTGTGCGCGAAGGAAAATAATCGTGCCATATATCATATTATGTTCTTGAGGAAATTCTCGTATTTTCCTATGCTGAATTAAAAAAATAGCCTTGAATAAAGTGTCGCTGAGCACCTTGGATTGTTTGCTCGTTAGTCATTTAGCAGCTTTGCACTTGCACGAGCTTATTCCCAGGGGCGATTCTAGGGGCAGGCGAAGCAGGCGCTCGCGTGTGTGAGATACTTTTCAATGGTTTTGCAGGACTTTTTCAACTTAACACTTTTTTAAGTGCAATTTTTCAAGTTGATATTTTTTCAAAAAGTTTTATCTTTCTCCTTAAAAATTTTCCAATGGTCTCATTTTTTCCAATTAACACAATTTTTTAAAAAGTGCAGTTTCTCTAATGAACCCCATTCAAAGGGTGCAATTTTCAACAATTATTGTATTTATTATTATATTATATTCTATTATTTATTGTATTATATTATTCAACAAAAATCACTTTAAAAGGGCTGAATTTTTCACATTAACACTTTTTAAAAGGGCGCAATTTTTTAAATTAACGCTTTTTGAAATGGCTCGATTTCTCTTATGAACACTTTTTGAAAGGGCTTAAAGTTTCCAAATTGACTATTTTTGAAAACGCACCTATTTTTAAATGAACACTTTTGGAAAGGGTGGAATTTTTGAAATGAACACTTTTTCAAAAGGCGCAATTTTTGAATTTAGCACTTTTTGAAAGTTTGCAATATTACTCAAATGACTCAATTTCTCTAATGAACTCTTTTTGAAAGGGCGCAATTTTTGAAATGAACCCTTTTTGATAGGGTGTCATTTTTGTCCAGTTAACAGTTTTTGAAATGGTGAAATTTGCAAATAACGCTTTTGAAGTGGTAAAAAAGCCCGGGTATTGTTGAAAATTTCCTAGAATCGCCTGTGCTTATTGTCTCAATCTCCAGCCTTTGTTTTTGCAAGTTTGGAAAATGACTGCGTGGTAATGACTTGCTCAAACTTGAAATGAAATGCATGACTAATTGTGATTTTGGATGGAAGAGAAAAACGCGGAGTCTGCTTCTGCACACGCTCCTGGCGTCCATCACGAGCTGTGCAATGCTGATAGTGGGAGTGTTTCTGGCGTTCATCGAGTGTTACTTCCAAGTCGGGGTGAGCATCCTTTGCGCGGGAATGTACGTGTACTTTGCCGTGTGCTCGTACGGGCTGGTGACGGTGATCCGTGCGGGTTTCTACGACGGCTTTGTCTACGAAGGTGTGGCCTACACTTACAGCACCGTCCTTCGAGCCAACGTTCAGACTTTCAAGGGAGTCGACGGACATTTGGACACGAAGCATCCGAATGAGAAACGAATCGTTGGAGCCAATAATTATTAATGCCCGGCCCCCCCAAAAAAACTCCAGCCTCCCTCCCAATATGTAAATAATTAATTACTTGCGTGTGTAAATGTGTTTGTGCTCAAAACTAATGGTAGTAGTTGTAGGTACGTGGTTTTTTTCCCGAGTTGTTCCTCCTTCTCATTCTGCAGTGCTTTACTCTTCTCTACTTCTACTTTACACTGGGATGGGGATCCTCTAGCCTCTAGTCTAGTCTACTCCATTCTTGTACTTGTATCACATTCTAATCGCCATACCTCCCTCTGTGCTCTAAAAGTATTGATTCACCGTATTACTTAAATAATAAACCTAGCGGCGTTTCGGTTATCAAATCCTCCAATTTATTCAAACAACTCTAATCGTCCAAAATAGCAAAGTACAGCCAGCAAGATTTTTTTCCTGTAGGCCAGGCCTCAAAAAAGTTGATGAGTCCATAGTCTCAAATTTTGAAAGTTTCGTTGTAATAATTCTCTTGAGTGCAAGTTACTAAAAATGACGCATTTCCCTGGACATTAAAAAACTCCCTTGTGCTCTTTCGTGCTTTTAAAAAATTGCGACCTTTCGCGCAAATAAAAAATGCGTTGTCTCCGTCTCCGCGCAAATAGAAAAATGTGTTGTGTCCGTGCACATTTTTAAAAGACTGCGTTGTTTTCACATTGATTTTTAAAAAAACGGCTTTGTTTTCTTCCAAAATTTTAAAAAACCACGAAATTACAAAATGCGCCGTTTGGTGAAAGTTTAAAAAAAACTGCGCCTTTTTGGTGAAAAAAACTAATTACGTGTAAAATATAAAAAAATTTTGAATGTAATTAATAATAAAATTGTTGTCGCCGTAGGAGATTTCCCGTCATTTAATTTCCCTTACTGAAAAATTTACCCAGGCATTCCAAATCCAAATTCCAACAAACATTGAAACATAAGAAAGAAAATGAATTGAATTTTTCAAAAGCCCGATACAAGGCACAAGGTAGCTTCGTCCCTCTCCCTCTCCACAACCACGACCACAACTCAGCTAAAAGACTACGGTGGTCAAGCTACGTTCGTTCGTAAACATTAAATAATAAATTAAAAACCTAATTTCAAAAATTTAATTGAGGATTTCGAGATTCAAAGGTAATATACATTATAACATAATGCAAATGATATTGGGGAATTTGTATTTGAGGTCGGACATGGAAATGAAAAATGAAGTCACGTGCGGATGTTACTCAAGAAATAATAAATTGGTGAAATAAAAAAAAGCCGTGAAAATCCTCATTTGTGATTCATTGGTGGTGGTAGTTGAGTAAATGGTGAAATTGGTTCATAATGACGACGACAGTGGAGCCGAGCGAATCTCTGAAGCATGTGATAGATTTGTACCGAGCGTTCACCAAGTGCAACTGGGACGATGACAAATGCGTCCATCAACCGGATATTGGTGGAGCTATTGGGAGCGTTATCCGTTCTGGGAATTTCGATGAGGCGGATCACTTCAAGGATGAGCATTTACGCACCGATGGCCATGGCCATGGCCATGGCCACGTCCCCCCTGAGAATTTCCCCAAGGGCATGGGATGGGACCTGGTGCATTACGGCCCCATTCAGATCGTAGGCGATTTGCATACCCATAGGATAAATGAAGCTTTGAGGAAGAAATCCCAAGTGTGTAATTATTCCTCATCTCATCCAAATTGCTATTTATTCAAACCGTCACCTTGACCTTCTCATTCCAAACCTTGACCGTTGACCTGCAGTAGTCAGTAGCGTAATAAATAGGCCTAGGCCACGCAGGCCAGGCCTGCACAGGATTTTGAAAAACAACTTGCCACTGCCACCATTTAAGAGTTTCTCACGAAAATTGAAAAGGCGCATTTTTTAAATCTGCACGTAAACGCCGCATTTTAAAATTTACTCTTAAGCCAAAACGACAACGACGCTGTTTTTTCAAATTTAAATGAAAACGACGCGGCTTTTTTAATTATCACTAAACACGAGTAGTTTTTATCAAATCACGCGAAAATGACGCACTTTTTTAAAATTTAGATGAAAACGACGCAGCTTTTTTAATTATCACTAAAACCGAGTAGTTTTTATCAAATTTACACTACAATGACGCAGTTTTTTTTAATTTTTATTTTAATAACGACGATGTTTTTATTAATTAACACGAAAACGACGCAGTTTTTTTTAAAATGACACGAAAATGACTCAGTTTTTTTAATTTACACGAAATCGCCGCAGTTTTTTTATTTACATGAAAACGAAGCCGTTTTTTAAATTTACACGAAACCGACACAATTTTTTTAATTGTCACTACAACTGAGCAGTTTTGATCGAGTTCACTCGAAAATGACGCAGTTTTTTAAAATTTGCATGAAACGCAGTAGTTCTTTTTAATTCATATGAAAAGGACATAATTATTGTTTAAAATTTACACCGAAAAAGTGCATTTTTTTGCGGTTGACACAATGACAATGACACTGACGCATTAAGTTTTTCCATTTTTCCTGCATGGACAAATAACAAATATTGTGCGGGCGCTCCTGCGTTGCGTGAGTCACTTTCCTGATGTGGGGTTTGATTTGATTTTGATTGATTTGCTCATTGCAGCACAGAGAAGAAGTACACCAAAGACAAGCGGATTCGCGTGAAAAGAAAAGAAAAGCGCGGGAATCTATCAAAATTGAGATTTATGGGCCTACGGCTTCGTGCAATGTACACAAGAAATTCATGATTTGTGAAGTCGTTTCCAAAATCTGCCCGCCGAGGGAGTGGTGCAGTGGGGGATTAGTGCTACGACAGCAAGTAATTAAATAAGTCAACACTTTATCACTCCTCCAAATTATTCTGCTTTTTTTCTTCTTCAACATCACATTTTATCTACAGCAAAGTCAGTAGCGTCCGCAGGGGTAGGCCTTGGCCTATACAGGAATTTTATTTTTCACACTATAATTATAAGAAACTAGTCCATTTTTTAAAAACTTACAACAAAGAATAAAGCTCCATTTAAAAGCAAAATCAAATGCACTTTTCTTTAATTTACACAAAAATATGCTCAATTTTTCGAAATTTACACAACAACATATCCCGTTGTTTCAAAACAAAAACAGGTACAGTTTTTTTTAGATTTACACAAAAAAGCAGGTGCAGTTTTTTTAAATTTACACAAAAACAGATGCCGCTTATTTAAATTTACACAAAAAACAGATGCCGTTTTTTGAAATTTGCACGAAAATAGGTGCGTTTTTTTTGAATTTACACAAAAACAGGTGCACTAGTATGAAATTGACAGGAAAACAAAGACTATTTTTCAACTTTTCACATGCAGTTTTGTTCGGCAGACACCCAGTTTTTTTAATTGGACTACGCGAAAAAAATTCCTGCCGACGCTACTAAGCTGTTGCCAGTTTTTATATCTTATGATATTCGCTTTTGGCAATCTACGCTACGCTCCAACACTTCCAAGTGAAAATGGTTTCGAGCTAAAATATTGAAAACAACTATCAATAAATTGGAAATCGCCTTCCTTTAGAAGCTTTACGGTTAATATTTTGATTTTGATATAATTTAATTTGGAAAATAATTGAAAGGCTTCGTGCGGCATTCCAACTCTGAAGGAAGTTTTGCAGTTGAAGGAGAAAATTGATTTTAAAATCAAAAATAATCCTGAAATCACTGAAGATGGAATGTGTTTCCTGCGACGAGAACTCATAGCTCGAATATTTGGTAAGCAAGCTGGTCGAATTTTTGTTTTGAGAAAGCATAAAATGCACTAAATCATTTCCAACTCCAACTCCAATTATTTTGGCATTTTGAGTTACATTTTCACCCTTTAAAATTTTATTTTCACCAAAACAGACAGCCAAATTTTGAAAACTTTTTTGAAACATTTGAAGCCTCCAAAAGCCTAAATAAAATATTTTAGAAAGGACTCTGAAATACTGACTGAAAATGGCTTCATTTTAGCATTTGGAGGGATCGGAAAAATACTACATATGGCATTTTGATACGAAAACTCAAAAACCCTTTCGCATGTAAAGCATTTTGAGATCGAAAAAAGCATTATTTAATTTTAGAATTTTGAAAATCCTACACAAAAACATATCCTGTTTTTTGACAAAAAAACAGGTGTACTTTTTTTAATTTTACACATAAACAGAAGCACTTTTTTGAAATGTACACAAAAGCTAAAGCAATTTTTTTAAATTGAAATAAAAACAGATGCACTTTTTTTAAATTTACACAAAAACAGGTGTACTTTTTTAAGTTTACACAAGAACACAGACTATTTTTCAACTTTTCACTTTCACATGCAGTTTTGTTCGCCAGACAAAGTCCAGTTTTTCTAGTTGGCCTGCACAAAAAAAAATCCTGCCGTTGTTACTGTTTCAATTTGCAAAGGGAAAACAGCATTTTGAGATTTTGAAAAGAGAAAGAAAAATTTTTGTGGTGGCCTTGCGGATGAATCTAACGATAAGATGATGATTATTGAAATTGAAACTGAAATTGGAAAGTTGAAATTGTTTGTTTGTGACTGGTGTAGATGAGCTGATTAGACAAATAACGGTGACGTGCTTGGAGCGAGGTCAACTTTTGATCAAAGTCCGGGATGAAATCTACCACCAATTCAGCGCCTACCGAGTTCTGTATAACAGCATAGTGAAAAATGCGATTAGTAAAATAATGAGAACGAAGAGGGGGATTGATGAGCTGCAGAGGAAGATTTACGAGATCGAAGATGAAATCCAGGATCTAGAAAAAGTCCGAGCGGAATACGAACCCACGTATGAGTACTTTATCACCAGGTTTGAAGCTGGTAGAAGGAACGAGAACGAAGAGTTCGAGGTGGAAGTTGAGAAGCTCCAAGCACTTAAAGCAAGGCTAAAGGTACGTACATGTATCCTCTATGCAATCAACTCATTCCCCCCAAATCCTTTTATCCTTCCCACCTTTATTTTATTTATCATCTTATCTTATACTGCCTACTGCCTAGTAACGCGCCGTCGGAAAAAAACATACATTTTTGGTTTCATGAGTAATGCTTTCGTTATGCAAAAAGAAATACATGACGTAAAATTCATTTCCATCACTCCCGAGCAATAGTAGCTCAGACCAGATCCACTTCGTATCTTTCCCTTCCCTTTCACACACTATAACGGAGGTAAACACAAACATTACAAATGCTAGAAACAAAATTAGGCACGTCCAACAATGAGAATCCATAAAGGCACACAACCTCACTTTATAAAAACATTTCTGTCAAGCACTTTTCAAACGGCGTTTTTTCCAATTAACATTTCTTGAAATGGCGCATATTTTGAAATTAACACTTTTTGAAATGGCGCATATTTTGAAATTAACACTTTTTGAAAGGGCGCAATTTTGAAATTAACGCTTTGAAATTGCTCAATGTTTGAGGTTTAATTTTTTAA
>JAAXYX010001612.1:0-21790 GCA_036851915.1 Ptenothrix huangshanensis | reverse complement strand
AAAAGATTTTTGAATGCATCTAAAGTGCATCTTCAAGATGCACTATAGTGCATCTTAAAGATGTATTTTCGCTAAGTGCATTTTATAGATGCGTTAGGTGTCATCTTCAAGATGCAAATACGTGCATCTAAGTAATGAAAACCCTACTGCCAGTTTGTCCTATCTTAAATGCATCTTTACTTTTTACAGTGTACTTCACAGTGACGGAAGAATTTATCCGGTGAATGTTTGTCCCGTGCTGTCCTTATCTACAACAGTAATTTCACTAATAGTCATGCAACACTATGGCATGTCATACGATAATTTTGAGGAAGCAATATTCTTCTGGTAAGCACATGCATGAAAACTATAATTTGTACTTTCTGTGTAATCTTTGTGTCCGAGTAAATGCAGACAGAATCATTTACACCATAAGACTCAATACAGAAAGAGCTACTTTCTACACTGGTATCTTATTTCAGCAAACATTTCGAATTATATTGTGGTACCTTAGTACCATTGGCTACGTATACAAACCTGCACTGATACATATATGTATTTACATACCTATGTAAATCAATGTCTGTGTCTCTTCTCCGTAATAAATTCTCCAGTTCACAGATCTTCCTGCAGACAATGACGGAACATTTTGATGGCGTGGTTCCACGATATGCAATTATGCAGAGACCACACGTCACCAGTTTTGTTTGATGTGGGCGGTGTAGTGATTACGAAGGAAATGTGCTGAGCAAGATGCCCCACGTGACCAGAACCAAAACAAATCAATTAGTAATCTGAATCAATGCACTAAATCATAGCAAAGTTGATAGTTCCATTCACATGTAACGCACTTTGTGCGTGTCCCAATTCAACCTACACAACAGAGGTAATAGTCTATAATGATTGATTCATTAGATGAAATCGCTACTACAATGGGTTGCATAATCATTTAATCTTGGATACTATAATCTATTGTTTTACCGACAAAGTAACACACTACAATAGGTAGCCGATAGTTGTTTAGGGATCATAATACTTTGAATACGAACGCATGTTTACTACATAATTAATTGGGTATTTATCCTACTCTGAGTGCCCCGAGTTAATTGTGAAAACTTGTTGAAAATGTTAAATGCGCAATAATGACCTACTAACTGGCCAACTAACATTATAACAAAGGATAAACAGACTGTTTAACAGATAGATAACGCTTAGTAAAGCTGGTTCATTGTGACAAACAAATGTGTTGGTCGCACTCTTTCAAGGGCTTCCGCAATATGGTCTTTCTTTTACTGACTACCTCCAACTCTAACTGATGCGCATAATAAAATGCGTAGGTACATGTACATACGTGGGTATAAATCATAATTACTATATATTAATGCTGCAAATGCCCAAGCATTGTTCCAATGTTAAAGAGCTGACTCGGCTGATTGCCTATTGCCTAATAATGGTGCAGATAGAAATCTAAAGGTAGGTAGGTACTCTTACATTGTGTAGGTACATAGATTTACGTTGGATAATAAGATTGGGCGCCAGAGCCACAAATTATTGTACTACCAAATATATAATTACTGACAAACAAGTCGTAAGGAAAACATTTGAATATGATTGGCATACTATTTCATTCAAAATCGCGATATTTTACAGCGCTCAAGCGGTGTTTACCATACAGGGTTTTAATCTCATTTGTATGCATGGAGTACCAAATCAAAGTCAGTGGTAGGTATATAAATATATAAATCATATTTACTCCGCCTATAGTCTGAACTAATGATTTCGATACGCACTTTGTTTTCCAACTCTTTATCAATCAGGATGCAGGATACCACATCCTAGTCCAGTATATACTTCGAGATGGTCTATGCGTGACATGAGCAAACATTAAAGCATTTTTTCGCATAGTACGATCAAAGTAAAGAATTTAGAGCTCTTTGAAAACAAAAATTTTTTTTACATATGAGCGTCATCGTCATCGCTGCATTTTCTTGGAAATCTTCATGCAATCCCGATTTGATTGACTTGGTATTTAGTATCCATTTCAAGGTAGAGGTAGATCAGTATCAATTACCAATTCCCCAACCACAGACATTTACTTACAAGCTTCAGTAGTTTTCCAATTTTCCTAACTCTGCACTATAAAATATGCAAAATATAAAAAACATCAAACAACAACAGTGCTTCGGCTACTCCGACTGGAATTTCCAGTTTAGATTCTTCAAGTAAGTAGGAGGAAATTTATGAAAATTGCTTTCTGGGAAAATCGAGTGCAATACAAAGAAATGGATGCAAAAGGTGAACGTAATCAAATTGCCCGGATGAATGAATCGTGCAATTCCTGTTTTCCTGTAGAATTTATACAGGATGTGAGGAGATGCCACACAACGACTTAACTAGATTGAACAAAAACTTTAAGTAGATATCTATGTATAACATTTCAGCCTTCGAATGTGAACACCACGAATTACCTGGTAGAAACTATGGAACTAATAAAATTTAAAAAACGTGTTGCTCTCAAAACCGCACGGAGTTTAAATTCCCATTGGAAATGCAAAGCAATGTAAAAACTACATTTGATATTGTAGAAAATCGGAGTATGTAATGGTAGATAATTTGTTGGAGACTTTTTTATAGACTTTAAAAGCAAAATGGAATGTAAAAATAAATATAGGTGCCACGGCATGATGTGGTTGTCCTTCCTTCAAATGCAATACAAAAGATACATATTTATTTAAAATCTTTCTACGATCAACCAATACATTATGCACAACAAAGGAAAACAAACGGGCAACACTCTCATCATCGTTTTAAACTCGAATTCGAAATTCAATATTCAATTCGAGTAGCTGAACTCGTTTTCCATCATACTGCATGTGGTATTGCATGATTAGACTGGTGATACATATTCATTCATATCCAAATAATAGGAAGGTCAATAGGAGTCAAAGACCCATGCTAACTTTGCTTGCTGGTGACACAACTTTCCTCTCCCTCAATCAAATATTTGACCTTAAACGAATCTAAAACTTTTCATTTCATAATAATGCCTTCGGTCGTCTTCTTTGCACCTTCTCTTCAGTCAGAAAATGGAACAATAAACCAATGAATCCTATTCTTAATTTATTTTTATAGAGCGTGTAAAATTTATAAATGATATTTCATTAAATTTACTGGGCCTTGTTGTTGTCTACTGTTTTCGTCTACAATCTACAGCGAATTCAATAAGCTTCACTCCCATTCACGTTCATGGTGTTTATTATTTCCAAATGAGTATAATAAATTCAACAACCCGAAATGAATATCTGCATGTAATTGCAAAAATTAATTTTATATAGGTATGTAAATTAATTGTCTGAAGCAGTCGCTCTTGAAAAGTACAAATGATTGGGAAAAAATAGAAAATTACACCTGTAAAATATTCCGGATCTTGGGATGGGAATTATATTGTGCCTTTCCAGCCCCGTATTGCCTAAACAGGTATCCAGGACTACGTAGAAATTAAGAATGATTGGCGCATCTTCTTTTTTCATCTTGTTACACACTTTACATAGATCATACAAGCAGTGGTTGACTATCGGTACAAAAAGCAAAAAATAGATTCTACAAGCAGACCCCACGTGTATCCATATAATTATTTTATCTATTTTTATGCACTTCGATGTGAGCGATTTGAGAAAAAACTTGATTTGCACTTCATTAGGTGAATACGTCACACTTATGTAACCATCCTCATCCTCACACGTTTATTCAGTAGTAAGGTTCACTTTAGTCGACAACACTATAGAGAGGATTAAATTCTCGAGATAATATTTAGACAGGTTCGTGTAAAGCGTGTCAAAACAACCTGGACTTTTCCCGTACAATGAAAAAACGAATAAAAACGAAAAGTCCAAGAATTACACTCAAGTTATAAGAATAGTTGTTGGCTGAGAGCCAAAATAAAAGTCGTGGTCATGACTCATGACTTGTTTGACACATGGAGCATTATCGCTTCTCCTTGTAAATACCTTTGTGATATCAGACGATAGACCGACTTTAAATGCTATTTGCTATTATCACTTTCTACAATGTAGTGTAGATAGGTACTAAGGTAGATATTCGTTTTATACGTTAGGTATGTATAAGGGAAGGTGCAGGCCAGCACGAGAGCTGCGTACAT
The DNA here is from genome assembly GCA_036851915.1 of Ptenothrix huangshanensis. NCBI lineage: Eukaryota > Metazoa > Arthropoda > Collembola > Symphypleona > Dicyrtomidae > Ptenothrix > Ptenothrix huangshanensis. The sequence goes on along the minus strand of JAAXYX010001612.1, from coordinate 17,652 downwards.
AATAAAAGAATTAATCAGATCAGTCTGTGCAAGCCTAACCTGTAGGCACCTATGTATACTCATATTATTACGACAAGGCGTGAGTGACCTAAGACTATGACGAAACAATATTGTAAGCATTACAAAAACTTACATTATCTTCTAAGAGCTAAATACTAAACTGCTGGTCAAAGATATGTGGACAATCTAGCAAATCCTGATCCTGAATAATGATCTTAGGATTTTCTTCTTCATGCAGAAAAACCTGTTTTGTACAGACTTGCAAATGCTTGATACAACCGCATCTAAAAAACAAAAGATTAAAACAAATAAATGTAGGCTTATAAGTGAGCTTGGAGCCGTGTCCATGTCCTTTTGTGCACTTGCAGAACACCATTATTATACATACTGCGGTTGTATGCTGTTTCCAAATTACGATGCAGATTAGTTCATGGTAATTACGGATTTTGTCTATATTTCCGTTTTTTCCAAAAAGCATTATTCAGTGTCCATTTGCTCTTTTGTAGAAAACATTCCTTTGCAGAAATCAAGCCAGTATTAAAAAATAAAGTAAAGCCACTTGTTGTGCTTTTTATGAAGACGATTTTGATGAGCCTGAGGCATACATTTGCAAGTGTTATAAATATAGTAATAAGGATTAGTTTGATAAGTACCTGGTACTAGCATCCTACCCCTGGATACGTGCTAATAAAGTCTAGAATGATCAACTAAGCATTTGTTGCAACTACCTTTTTAACCTTCAACACGATACACGATACAGCTTCCACTATTTCTTATGGCATCACTCATGTTAACTCTAGTTGGATACCTGGAAAGACGGGAAAAGTTCCACAGATCATCACAGGTATTACGATACGATTCGTCGTGCAGTAAACAAAACAAACGAGTTATGTTTGGCTTAATGACGTCATAATATTTTATCCACGCTCCTTATTCCAGATATAAAAGCAACAACCAATTTTCGATTGCTAAATATTCACAAACGCACAACACAATTGCGAAGATCTGCCGGTCTTGTGGCCCTGCTCATAATCAAAGAAATTATTTACCGCCCTTTAAAACACTAAATTCCATCGCGTTTATTATTGTAGATTTTAAAAGTACAAATTTTTCTATCCAAAATGAATAAAATAGTTGCCTTAATTTTTGTTGCTGTCTGCATAGCAGCTGCCACAGCAAGACCTGCCGTTGAGACTGATATTTTTGACGATGAAGCAGAAAATTTTCAAATTGCTCGTAAGTATACTTTAATTATATAGACTAATCCTACTCTTGTAATTTCATCATTACAGTACCTTCGTAATGGATTCTTGTACCTGTGTATCGTTTAAAGGCTTAAGTTTGATCAATTTGTGATTATGCAATTTAGATGCTGTAGTTAAGAGATCTCCTCAATTCTACCCCGGTGGAGGCTATGGAGGCTACGGAGGTCATGGAGGTCGTAGAGGCTATGGTCGCCGTGGACATCACGGTGGTGGATATGGAGGATACAACAATGGTTATGGTGGCTATGGAGGTCACGGCGGTTATGGAGGCTACCCAAACAATGGATACGGTGGCTACCCTCAACACGGGTATGGTGGTAATGGCGGCTTCGGACAAAGTCAAAGTCAAGCACAGTCTCAAGCACAAGCTCAATCCTTCAGCGGTAATGTCGGATTCGGTCCATTCAATGCTGGATTCAACGCTGCACAATCTTCAGCTTCCGCAAGTGCCAATTCCAATTCTGCCAATGCCAACTACGGAAAGTAAAATGAACAATATAACTCACCGTATATTGTCACAAAATGATTAATTTTGAGGTTAATTCGTTTGCATTGATAAATTGATACCTATTTACAGTCATTTGAATAATTTACTACAAAGCACATGTCTGAAACGATTCGGTTCTTTACTTTGAAAGAACAGGAATATGAAGTATGATTTTTCTATTGTATTAAACTTCTACGTCACTCAATAAAATAAAAATCTTCGTTTAAAACAGTAATGGAAACTCTTTCTCGTATTTGTTCCTTAATATTTCATTATTACTTATATTTGTACCTACCAACCTACCTACATGCTAAAATCATACCTTACTTGGATTTTGTGCCATACTGTGAGGAGCACCAAAACAACCGATTAATTAGTGCGTAATAATGTAAGTTTTCTAATGGTATTGAATTGTTAAAAACAAAAAACTAAGATTGTTGCCAAAATCATTATCCGAGCCAACACCTCAAACTCAGCTCTGTATGGTAGTAATATACATACATAATATGTACGTTGATTCATAATTCGTGAGCATGTAAACATGGTGTCAATGTGCTGATTGCGGACACAAGTATTTCGTACACACCAGTTAATGTTTTCAATTAGGTACAAAGTACCAATTGAAGAACAATGTCAATGACAAATGTAGTGTACGGAGAAAACAACCGTACGGTAATTAGGTTCAATAAAATGTTAAGTGTAATGCGCTTGTGTTCATACATAATTAGACAGTGTAGGTTTTGGCCCAATTGAGTAGACTTCCATTCGAATCACGCTCCGGCTGTGTAAATGCATGATGGTACTTCACTTTCGCTTTCACATGCATTAGGTTACTACATACCCAACACATTGATACTTTTTAGTCGTTTACATCGCATGACAATTGTATATCCAGGTGAAAATTGACCTTGGCCCATATAACCCGTTATAGAAATATTGGAATGATAATATTTTCGGTAAAAAACGGACCACGTTTAATATCGGTCATTTAATTCTATATAAAAATTAGCTAATTGTAAAATGATAAAACAGAATACTATTGATGGCTTATAAATTACTTAAAATTACTGAAGAAGCACTTTTGTAATTATATGAAACCTTAGCCCAGAATTCATTAGTACCTACCGTAAAGTTTCGAATATAGAACCCCCCGGGTTCTATTTTTTCAAACGCCTCAGACCCGTGTTCAATTGGAGACCCGTGTTGTAATAGAGGCCCGCGGGTTCAACCCATTTAATCCCATGTATACAGACCCCCGGGCTCTACTGTCACACTTGGTCTCAGACCAGGGTTGTATTGGAGACCCGTGTTCTAATTGAAGCTTTACGGGTACCTAACTTATCACCCAAAATAAGTTAGGTACCATACCATAGGTACATAAATCTGCTGAAAGGATTTCCATAAATTATATTACTTGCTAGCAAACTTACCATTGTATTTATTTCCCTGCAGCAATAAAGATGATCCTTGAAATGATACCTTTAATACACTGATACCTAAACGGTAATAATTGCAAACGTGACACAGTAAAATACTAATAAGTTTTAACTATTAAAAATATACATACATTTAGGGTTATTACGATTAGCAAATTGTTTTCGAAATGTTCAGAACATTACATGCTAAAACTAATAATTTATTATAAGAAATGTTCATGAGCAATAGGACTCGATCCACGTTTATTTTAAACGTGCTAAGAGATAAAAATTCTTATCTACAAATCTCAAAGAATTTACGTAACGTTTCTCTTTCACCCCTTAACATATCAATTAATTCAATACTTTCTAGAGAATATTTGTCCCAAGGTGAAACAATTACCATCACAAAATCACAAATCACATACGGCGCTGAAAACCATTGAGTAATGGGAAAAAATTAATTTGACTATTTTTATTGCACGCTGTAATTAATATATTTCCATTTTTATCATTTTTTAATTTCAGTGAAATAAAAATCAATCAGCTAAAGCTAAAGACAGATTTGTTCCTGGAACGGTGGACAATCTATTATTATGGACTATGTATTAATACGTATATATTAAGATTATTTATTCTTTACAAACAAGGTAATAAGTACTAAACATATTCGGTGACTGTCGATAATTGTTTAGAAATTTTTTTTATTAAGCCACTGTTACACAACCATAATAGACTCACGACTTACGATTAGTATACATTACAAAACCTTTTTAACCTACAGTTATACTTTATTGAATTATACTAAACTAACGACCAGAAAAAAGACAAAATCAAGCAGTATCAACCTGTTTGACCGAAAATAATCAACACGAAATGATTTAATGATTACCTAATTTAGTTTTGCTCGACCGGTATCAGTCCTACAGCGAGAACAAAATTACCTAACTGCAAGAAAAAAAAAGCTTAAATCGATGTTCTGTTCAACTTAAAATAGCTTTAATTCCTGAATAAAACCAAAATCATGTGTAACATAGCTATATGTAAAGATAGACAATAATTAATAGGTATACTTGTAACCATATATAATATAATACCTATCAAGAAATAGATTGCTTGAAGTATCTAATGAATAACATATCTAATGTATCCACTTATTTCCTTATTTATTTGTTTATATAGAATGTATTAATTATTTACACATTGTAATATTACACATTTGTAATTAAGAATACATGGAACATGCAGTATGTATGTACGCTAGCATATATGCACCTGCAATAAAATCAATAACAAAATATAAAAATGATTTGATTGATTTACAAGAGAACCGAGGAATCAAAGTGGATAAAGCAAGCGACATCTCTCTATAGAAAAGGGTGTGAAAAAAAGTAAATAATATGATTAGGAGAACAAAAGGAGGCCAAAATCTGAGGCTACTTGGGTAGCCTAGGTAGGCATTTCATGATGAAAGAGGTTGCAATTGGCATTGTATAGAGTCTAATAGAAAAGGTGTACAGTGTACTGTCAGTAATACTGTTTAATCAAAATATCTTTCAGTGATGTTGATACGATGTGTGAACTCCTCAGTTTCGTAGTAGCGGATCAAAAGCGCTTGAATTAGAAGTCGTACTAGCCGCGGAGGTTTTTTTTTGCTGCTCGTCCTATTTATTTAAGTGCTACATACATATATACATAAATTCCCGTATTTTCGAAATGTACTTCCAGATGAGATTCTGCTTAACTGTTCACAGCTCATACTATACTGCAAAAGTGCAAACTACTGGCAGTACATGTACATAGCGTCAGAGGAGCACTAAAAGTTACAACTTAAACAGCAACAGATGCTTGTACACAAGTGCCTACGTGCATACAACTGATCTGATACTACACCATGGCAGTTTAGTACTCAGTACACTACAAACAATGCATTACAGAAGTTGTATACTTTAACCTTTTAGGAATCGGTGTGTATGTACTACAGTGCATAACTATAGTAACCCCTACGGGGCTTTTCATTAAATAAGCAACGCAGAAAATGCGACGTTTAATCTAACACCCACCCCGTGATGCTACTTTAAATTACCTTAAGGATGACATGAAAAGTCACTGTTGTACAAGCGCAAATAATGTGAAAATTGCAATGGGGCTGTAACTTTGGCTAACAAGTACTACAGTAACTTTTACGATTTTAGAAAAAAAACGAGACAAGATCTGTAGAAATAAAACTAGGTAATTAATGAAAAATAATGAAAAACTGGGTAGAAATTCGATCACTTTTAAATTCCGTTATACTTTGCAGATTTTTACAGCTGCAAACATTGCAACGGAGGTTTTCAAAGTTTCTAATGGCACAATTACATACATTACATGTTCAATTGTAAAAACATTAAAAGTACACCTGCATTTACAAGGAACCTAGAATTTCTTTGTACGTAATATCAAAACAGCTAAATAACAATAATGGCAAGCGCTGCATTTCGGTGCTTCTATGATGTAATTATGAACTGCTACAAATCGCCGAACTGCACCGTAAACCGTAACACTACGAAATATACCTACTACCGAACCCCTACTTGCCTTACATAATTAACGAATGATCCCCGAGCAACCAAGTGAACATGTAATTGTCTAGTTGTTTTGGTCTCGTTGGTACTTTTGGTACTTCAGTAAGCATTGTGCAGTATACACTCCATGGAATTGTTCTCTTGTGGAGCTTCAGTTCATCGCGTCACGTAAACTGTACACATTTTTCCAAGAAATTTGTTTTCGAACAGTATTTGTTACGATTTTTTCCTTTCCTTGTTTAAGACTACTGAGTTACTGAATATTCATTAGCTTGCCTAGTGCTCCCCTAAAGAAATGACGCAATTGGTGAGCGCTTCCTTGATTTGTTTGGTTTTGGTGCTAGTTGTGCTGGTGCTGGTACTGGATGGTGTTGGTGATACTGTATTACAGACAAATACTAATAGTAATATTTAAATACCAATATGCGAGTATAATTCTATTAAACACCATTGCATTATATGGGATCAATTTCATTTTCTTGCGTTGAGTGTTTTACTGTACTCGTACTGTTGTTGACTCTGATGAGAATCTTACATAGTAAGAGTGTAGCAATAGCCTAGGAGGTAGTCAGGCACTGAAGGGATACGGGCCTTTCCTTTGGTTTAGTTTGGATTGAGTTGATTTGAGCTCCAGCAGCAGAAGTATTTCGTATATTGAAGGCAATTTTTCCACTTGCTTTATTATGTTACCTCTCAGTCTCATCGTCAGTTTTAGTCCTTCTCCTGCTATACTGTACTGTATTTACTGTATTCGTTCGTATTGAATGTGAATGTTGAATGTGATATTGTGGATTGGATCGGATCGTGGATTGAAACGGAATACGGATTGGGATTATGGACAGGATTGATAGGACTATGAGACTAACTCTTCTCCACTTCGTCTCAAAGTAGATGCAAACGTAAACGTCGTCAAGTCGTTCACCAACATTATAGAGTATACTAGTACATCACATCATCATAATATATTATTACCATCATGAAGGTTTGGATCGGGCTTCTGTTTTGGTTATATTAGCAGAGGAAAAGAAAGTTGTAATGTAATCAATTTAATCATTGTCAGCTTCTTCATCTATATACCTATACTTAATTATAAAATTATAATGTATAATGGCATTCGTAAATACAAATAAGAAATACGGATTCTGTTTATTGTTTACAGTTGGCCAAAGCTTTGCAAGTTGGGCATTACCATCGATCATCTTTTTAGTGCTTAATATCATCGTGGTTTTCGGAAACTTCATTTCCTAGTTGTAATTTGGTAAGCTGCTTTATTATGAGTCATATTGTTAAATATTCTATCTAATAGTAGTATTAGTTAAATTTTGTTTTACATTTTCAATTTTGTATTAAATCCGTTTAATTAAAAAAATGTTTCTGAATTTTTAACATTTTAGTCATACGATACGAGTGGAAGTGGAGGTTTGCCGTCACCCGTATATATGTATCAATATTAGCCTTTGATTTTTGTTTTGATTACAACAACACTCAGCTAGTGAACGAATGCAGATTTAAGGACGGATTTTGGATTTACTGATCAAAAGATCGATGCTACCTGTATATGCAAGGTGTCGAATGTATGAATGTAATAAATCAGGTTTTTCTTTGGTTTAATTCTTTTACTAAAGTATTTGTCGTCTTATCGAGACTGGCACAGTAATAAACCTAAGGTTACATTTTGAAAGGAGAAAACTTAATCGGAAGGCTGATGAATGCAAATATACTTCTATTTTTGGAAAGTTTTGCGTATATTAATTATGTATGTAAACTGATAAGTTTTTTCTATGTTTGTAGCATTTGGTCTCCCCAACTCCGACTCTAATAGTTTCTAAATTTGAATGTAGGACGCAAGTGAAGAAAACGCATTAAGTCCTGTCGAAAGCAAATCTGGATCAACCTGACTTCATTTCCCTCCAAACGCTAACAAAAATGGCCACTATAATGTTGATACATCGATAGTATCAATTTACCAAGTTACTGACTAGTGGCAACATGAGCAGTACAAATTGGAGAAAATGCTTACGCTGCTTTCATTTTAAGGATATAGCTACAATCAAGTCCAGACCGTATAAAGGTCCACACACTTAAAGAAGAACTCCTAGTAAAGTTTCAATGTGTCGTAGAGTGGTGTTTGTTACTACTCATAATGTGAAAACGAAAATTCATGGTACAGGAGTACTGTTATAACATCCCTGGTCCATCAGAAGTAGAAAGTGGACGTAGTATAGAAGTTAATTGTTCTGTTATCAGTTATTTTCCTAAATAAGCTTTAAGTTGCTGTAAGAAATTGAAACCATTATGGGGAGAACTATTGGCTCTAAAAATGGGACTGGATCCAGCTCAAAACATGTCAGTTCAAAGGCAATCTTAAATGGTCGAAAAAATTCTGGTGCATCGCAGAAACTTAATATTCCTGGGAAACTAAACGGAACCGGGAACACATTTCAAAAATGCTGCTCAGAAACATTCATCGACCGCTCTCAAACTAACTTTCCGTTTGACATTCGGATAAATGGTTTCTCTTCTTTACTAAATACTGTCAAAAAGGCTAGTGCTCAGGTAAGGTGTCGTTCCTTAATTATATACCGTATAGTTTAATATTAGTTTAGGCATTCATTTCTGAATGAATACTATATAATTACATATGTTTAACATTTAACACCGCATAAGCAACAGCAATTGTCGTGAAATATTAATATTGGTAATTGCACTAAAATCTTACACGTTGCCTGACTAAAATTGTGTAAAATTCAGTTAAATCTTTTAAACTTTTTTTGCAGTTGCAACTAATGTGTACCTAATATTTATTTTATTAAATTTCTAGGTAAAGAAGCTGATACTGAATGAATGCGATATCATCCTAGAGTGTAGAGTGTGTCGGAATTTATTTAGATCTCTTCCGAATTATTTGACCCACAAGCAGTCTTTTTGCAAAAATGAGTTCAATCCTCTCGCGAACACTGGTTTTTCACAATTTGTACAAAATTCTTCGAATTCCTTTGAATTCCAGTACCACTTAGATGATTCCCTGATAGATTCTCTCATAAGTCCTGTCAAGACATTGTCACAGTCAAATTACGAAAATAGCTCATCCAGTAATAACGAAGATACCGAATCGCCGAAAAATGTTGAACCCAACAGCAAAACTAAAGTGTCACGGTTACATGAAATTATTGCAAGAATTGCTCCAGAAATTGAAAATGCGACGAGAACTCCAACCTCACTGTACTCGGATATAGTAATGAGTAAAAACGTAGAAAAGGGTATTCCTTATGAAAACGGCCAAGACCAAAATTGTACAAAGCCCATGGATGAAAGCATTCATCTAAGGTTAGAACCTGTTGATCAACAAGCGCCAAAAAATGGTATCGTTTTTCAAAAGAAAATTGGTTATGACCCCTCCAGCTGTGATGTTTCCTCTGTCCACACGGATAAGCGTAAAATTGTTCAACCGAACACTGCGGTTCTGGGACCTGATGGAAAAATTATTTGCATTGGTGATTCGGAGGTTGTGGAACAAATCGTGAATAGAGTTGTTACGCAAGTTGAGGAAATACAGGACGAACAACAGCGCCAGCAAATGGAACTCAATTGTCCTGAATGTAAGTAATATTTCAATGACGTTGTGTTTAAATTAATTTTTGTCAGCGTGAAGCTTTTAAAATTGAAAGTGTCTTAAATTCTCTTACTGAATGTTATTTCCTTGATTGTGTTAGTTACGTTGTATGTTTTAATTATCATCATGGGTTTTACTTGTTCCTTGTTCCCAAATACAAAAGTATATTCACAAAGGGGTTTTTAGTTATCATATTCAAAAATTATACTTTTCACGAATAGAATTTTGTTTTGAATCAAGAAAAAACAAAGAAATAACATAATGAAGCCCATGCTACAGACAAAAGTGCATACAGTAAAATAATAATGCCATTTAGGTAATTCGAACCTGATATGAAATACTGGATTGAATTTGATTCTTAGGTCTTACCTTATTTCCGACCAGAAAAACCTTACGAATGCATGTGAGAGCAGCTCATCGTGGCACACCTGAGCACGACGAGGAACAAAATTTCGCAGGTATGGTAAAAATTATGTCATAGTTTCATATGACATTTAAGAAGGTAGTCTAGTATATTAGATGTTGGTTGATATTGATTGTAGAACCACTTTTGTAACCTCTCTTTTCGAAAGTAGCGTGTATTTTCATGTCTTTCTAATGTGTCATTACTGATATCCCCTAATACCATAGCCGAAAATAAAGCCCTTAACGATCCAGCTATGCCACCTGAAAATCCTGAGGAATCTTTAGCTGATGTTCTACTGACAGAAGTTCCATGTACGTCGCCTCCAAATAAGAAAAGCAAACCAGAAAGTTTGCCTGAAATCAAGGATCTTCAAAATTCACCATCTTTGATAATTCCTAAATCCTTATCACCAGCGAAACCTAGTTCAAATATAATCTCATCAATTCCGCCTTCATCGCCATCTAAGATTATTGTTCTTAATGACCCAGGATCCTTATTCTCTACAAATCCTAGTCCCAAGAGACCTCGTGGAAGACCTAAAAAGAATTCATTATTAAACATCCAAAAATCTGATTCCTCGAATATAGCGTCGCAGTCTGTAACTTTACAGTCTCCAGTGTCCAAGATTGCTGACCGAGGTGTCACAACAAATCATCTTAACGGTTCAAGTTTAAATTATCATTTCATAAATAACCATAGCTCTAATGTACAACTAAGAAATCGCCAACAAAGTTTAAGTCCAGCAACTATTTTTACGTGCGATAAATGCTCATCAAAATTTGGTACAAAAAGTGAAACTTCTATGCACCTTGCTCAGTGTGCAGGAGTAATTAATTATGCATTTCTGCGTCGACCAAAATCTCCTCAGAACAAGAAAATTGGTATTCAGATAAGACGGGATTATTTAAAGCCCAACATTAGTGTTTCCAGTGTGAATGAATCGAAAACGAATGTGAACGTCCCTATTCGCCATAGTAGTTATAATTCCAATACAGATTTTGGTTGGTCTCGTTGGGAAGCTCCTGATCCGAAGGCACTATCAAGTGGTGTTGGTTCTAACAACAAATCGCTTACTTTGGAAGAGTGTATTGAAATTGCTAAAATTAAGTTCTACAGTACAACTTCGCCTAATTCAAACCGGAGCTCTTTAAATAATCTCAGTAGTAAACATAGTACATATGATGATCTGGAAGCTGGAATAGCAGATTACGAAAATGATGAGGAAGATGATGAGGAAAATGATGATAGGTCTGAAAGGGAAAGAAATTCAGGTTCGGGAAGCGAAAATTCTGATGATGACGGGCTTCCGGATGAAGATGAGAAAAATAGCAACCACGAAATTGAGATAGATACAGAAACAGATAGGGACAGTAATGTCACAGATAGTGGCGTCAGCACAACCAGTGTACTAGTAAAGAATTCTCCATCTTCGCGGGTCGCAGGTGTTGAAGAAAATACATGTTCAAGAAAATTTAATGGCTTGACCGAAAACTCAACTCAGGCAAGACAAATGGATGTAGAGGATGTAAGTGAATTTTAATAATATTGCTATTATTACTATGTATATAGGTAGGTTTACTGCAACGTAAGAACAATTATGTATTTATCTGTAACTACAACTATTTACCATTATTTGTTTTGCCATTATTTTCGATCCTACTGTACGTTCAAAGCTTACCATGCAACTATTATGTGCCAATGACCCGTGACATATAGGAGTCTTGTCCAAATGTATTTCTTGTTCTTCGCAAGTTTTTTGATCACAAAAGTTTAAAAGAACGAAGCTTATTTTATTCATTTCAAAATGGGGTTCCGGTATTACTAACACCTGTTACTCATCCCACTTTGATATAGGCTGTACGTGTACGAATAATACCTTTCTGAAATTCCTATTTCAATTCGATTGATGTTAGGTGTTAGTTATGTCTGATTTGATTGTTCTTACAGCTTACTGAGCAATACTGAACTCAAGGAACAGAACTAATCGATATGAATGTTTTTCAGCTGGGATCTCTACAACCATATCACTGAATTCAACAATCAGAAGATACTAAGATACGCCTTAGTTCCCCTGTGTACATTACTTGTCTTTTCGGAATAGGTGAGAAAAAATATCTAAATATAGTAGACCTAATTATTTGAAGAGCTTTTTCCCAAAAGGTGCCTAAGTCCAACAAGGGTAGTTTTACAGGGGAGCCAAAAAACTGTCGAAAGACTTAATGTTTTTTAACGCAAATTGTCGTTTTGATGAATTTTTTAAAAATAGTTGCAATGAGCTTTAACCCTTAATATTTTAGCTGAAGCTACCTCTGCCTTATAGTGTTCGATTTCATTAATAATCTCATTTTGCTCAAAAATGGGCTTACCTAGCTACCTTTTGCCAAGAAGCTCTTCATTTGTTTCCCGTTCAGACTGCTCTTAGTACAGGCATCTGTTTATTTATTATTTTATTTGCGCGTATATTACACCACAATTTAGTGCCTTAGACAATATTCATGGTGTAAACAAAGTTGCCAGAAAGGTAAATGTGTTAAATACATTTTAAGATACTCTACAAATTCCGTTACCAAATAATTGAACTCACTTGGGTAATGCCTACGTAAGTCTCTTTCGGCCTTCTGTCTGTGTAGAAGTATTTTTTGCAAAAGGTTGTGTTGGGTAGAAGGCAAGAAAGCAATGTACGTAATTCGAACTACGATATAAAGGACTGATGGGTTCAGAATTTACCAAGTCTACTTGATTTCTCTTATGCGCAATATAAACAGTTACGTGTCACTCTTGATAACTAATTTCTTCTGATTTATTCTTTCTTAGGTACCCTCCAATGTGCACAAAGCAAAGCATTGAACGTAACGGAAAACTCCAGAGCAATATCTTCAGACCGAATTCTACCTCGTATCCAGAATATTCGCATTAATAAATGAATTTAAATATTTAATTTAACTGTAAGCCTAAGTTATTATACATGTAATTATAATTATGCTTGTTTCTCAACTTTTTTATTTCAGTTACCTATGTACGATATTTTTCACATTGGTTGTATTTGTAGTGGTGGAATAGTGTATCATATATTGTGTTAACGTTAGGTTAGGTATGTTTATTGCAATATAGGAATTCTTGAATCATACATATATCTGGTACGTGTTGGTTTGTTGGTTCAGGTTCACAATTACAATTTGTACTTTGACGTATTATTTTATGGAATAGTTTTATTGTCATTTTATAGTAATTGTAGTGGCTTGAAACTTGAAATATACCTAGATTCAAAATTAGTCCTTAAACAAAAAAGTCAGTAGCTTGTCAGTACGACCTCTATTTCTGCGGGTTGAGTTACTATTTTGCAGATATGACCTCCTGGGTATGATTAATTGATTTAGATTTGTCATAATTGGTATTTATTTACGACATTCTTTATCAATTTAGTGCATGTATTTCTTACATCCGATGAAATCGTTTTTACGGAATCCCATCTGTCGCAAACAAATTCAAATTTGTATTAAAACAGAAAATTTTAACTATGTGATAGACTTAGAGTAGATACGATCAGGTACCTAGTGTTTTTATCAGTACAATTTTTTGGCAGCATGGAAGGTATTTTCTCTGGATGGGTGCAAAGTCAGTGCGAAACTCAACCTCCTCGTTTAATTGTAACGTATTTAATGCTCTACTTCGATTAGTGTTTTTACGAACGTTTCAAGTTCTGAAACGAGTTTTCTTAAATGAGCAATTATCTAACTAAATTTGTAATATTATGGTATTTTTAAAATCAGTTTGTCGGTTGTTGTCCAGCGGAATACAGCGGGAAAGGTCAAGTGCTAACACAATAATTATTCCTGATTTCAGTTCTTGATGCTATTGGGCTAAAACGAATCCTGTTTGTGAATACTTTGGTGGGGCTGTGTAAATGATAGACTTACTTCCGGCAGGCGGATGCATTTTATGTTTTCCTTTCTTCTTGTTCCTTTGGTCATAATTTTGATTGTAACCAAATATTAATTACAATAATCCGCAAGTAATTATGTAACGCAAATGCGTATGCGAATTTTGTGCTAATTGATTTTCCTTGCATAATATTTGGACAAACAGTACCTAGTATAAATGGAGGTAAATCAATATAAATCAACGTTTTAGCTGAAGGACACAACGATGTTGTTAAAAATATTTGTACCCTGAATTCTATTGAAGGAGTGAATGCACGATAACAATATTAACAGTTAGATATTTATAGAATGAACAGGATGAAAATAATTAATATTTTAAACATGTTTGAGTAGATGGTGAACATAAAAATACTGAGAATATGCGTGTGTACTTAAGTACAACATAAGTAATACTGTACGGAAAATAGATTATTTAAAATAATAATACTACAATAAAGCTTAATATTGAAAATGATATATAAGTTATACAGTTATATATAAACGCAGAGGAATAAATAACAAATATTTATTAATACAACTGGTTCATACGCGTCATTTTTACTACACTACTGGACTGGTGGTTTGATTCGGTGACTATGTAAACACATGGAGAAAATTGTTACTAACTACATTGCAAGTTCTTATATGTCATTTAATAATTCTCACTATTACATGAAAAAGAAAAGGAAAAGTTTTATCCTAACTAATCTAAGCAAGTTTTGATTTTTCTACGATATCGAAAAGCTGCTTATTAAATGGAGTCAGCTGAAATCTTTGATGAAATATCAACTTTTCACGGCTCAGCATATTCAGATGCTGAAATTGATGTCGAACATACAAGACTAGCATTTCGAGAGCAACTATTTGTTTTAGAAGTTCTTCCTGTGAACTGGGTTCTTTAGCTTTTAAAAATCTTCTCCACAATGCACCTGTAAAATGGATTTAAACATGGTTAAAGAAATGATACTCTTGAATTCTGCACCGCGTCGCGCTGTGCCAACACTGCTAACATTGCTAAAAACTAATTTCGGATTACCTGCTAAAACTTTGTCCGATCCCAACAATCCCTCATCATACGAAATAATGGCAGCGTAGAAAGTTTGGTTTAAAGTCTGAATTTGTTGTCTTCGAGCTGATGCTAAAGCGCCTTCTAATTTTTTGCTTCTAGTCTCAGTATCTTCCCACATGGCACGGATCATAGAGTTACGAACATAAGTACCCTCCTTTCCTTCCTCCATCAATCTTGCAGAAAGCATCCACACATGAAGTTCCAACACCGAAAACCATGATGCGTATGTATCCTCCAGGTCACAAACTTAATTTCAGGATCAAAGGAACAAAGCATATAAATATTTGAATGTGTACTAAGATAAAAGAGCTTCAAATTTAAAACAACATAGGAAAACGAAATTTCTCGATTCCGATATACAGTGGCATCTCCGTATAACGACTTCGTTATAACATCAGTTTCGCTGTAACGACGGCACATGTTCTCTCCGTCAGCGAACCTGTCGTTGGACGTCATAGGGTCTATAAAACGTCATCTCCCTATAACGACCGAAAAACTCGGTCCCCTGAGGTATAAAGAGATTTCACTGTACATATTTGTAGATGAGAAATTGAAAAATACAAACCTTCAAAGAAATTTTGATATTCAATTTCGTCAGCAATCTTCGTGTAGATTTTGTATCCCGATAATCTAAGGGACTAAATTTAATGAATGCCTGATGAGGACCTGCATTATTGTATGATTAATGTTCACGAATTTTTACAATATAATAATATATTATATGTAACAATGTAACATTATAGGTCAGGAAATAATGTAACATGTAAGTAAATACTAAATTTTATTTCAAAATTAGCGTACTTCATACATAATAACTGAAGCAAAAGTAATAGAATGAAACCTGATCTAGATACTTACAGTTTTTGATGTTTCAGACCACCCAAGTTTTCTCGCTATGCGCTTAACAATGTTTTCATCATGTGGCGAACCGAAAAAGCCTAAAGAATTTGTACTAGTTACAAAAGTTCTACAGAAATGGTACGATTTGCCACTTAAAATATTTATTCCAACTCTCCTTGATAAAAGCATTTTGAATTTAGTGACACCAATACCAATGAATGAAGTGTTTTAATCTACACACTAGTGATTTTTTTTCGAAGAATCTGTACAATCAACAATCAGTTATTTTACACGCTTTAAAATTTAAGTAAACGGATTGAAAAAACGATGATAATAATCATAAACTAACAGTAGAAATTAAAAACTGTTTAGCATAATGCATAAGGACTCGGACTCGGAGACTCGGGCTCAGAACCAGAACATGTAGAACTTTTTACTATCCCGCCGTTTACTCATGGTTTCTACAGAAATGGACATAGAGATAGCTCACTACCAATAAATAATCTATTATTATTCAGGTTCAGGTTATGTAGGCACATAAGGTAATATTGAACACTGAATATTGAATCTGAATTTGCAGATCTTTTTTCAAGTTTTACATTTTTTATAGTAGCCTAATTAAGGGATCACGTTTTCTCCTTACAACAATTTTAGATGTTTTGCTTAAGATGTAACAAAAAGATAATAAACGATCTTCTAATCTTCTTCCATAACTCATAACTTATAGCGCGCAAAAATGAGTACGATTGGCAATTAGTATTAGGTGAATGGTGAATCAAGTGAATGTTTAAGTAAAACTATAGTGATTCATTTAACTCAATGTATTGCTTTAATGCGTTTGTCTTGGAGTTAGCATGCATGACTAATTATAACGGATAGCGTGATTTTGTAATTGTCATTCAGCTTGATTCTCAAATAATTAAGTAAGTACCTAATACTAGTTACCACAATGTAATAGCTTGTGCTTCACTGCACATTGTATACTATTGTATTAAGCCGTGTAAGCACAGATATTGTAGTATTCATTGATTAATACATATGTATACTACAATAAATTTGCAAACTTAAAAGAAACAGTATGCATTAGCCTCGTAAGAGTGAAAAGGCAGAAGCGTTCCAGGATGATGAATTAAGTCGACGACGAACCGCCTCAGTTTTTCCGTGAAAACTGCATTTTTATTTTGGTCCTCGTCCACACAGCTTCGATTACCGGTAGCTATTTCTTCTTCATACTTTTTAGCGCAAGAGCACTTTCTCTGAAGTATACATAATTATTTTTGCTAATCATGGCAATGGTAAAATAAAACACTTCAAGAAGAAAACCGTTTGAAAAATTTCTATATTATTAAATTTTTAAATGCATGCATAAAGTTTTCCCTTACTGATTGCCGTTTTGAGCGAAGGAGTACTACATTCCATACTTTTCTATATCCACCCCTTTCCAGTGAACACGGTATGCCAAAAGCATCGGTCATTGCTTTGAATAGCATTGCTCTAGGTCGGTGGGCACCAGTCGTCATCATCGTCAATGGAACAATTGCTGAATTAAATTGTGACTGAAGGTTGGCAATTTCTAGCTCTTCCGTCTCAAAACTAGTTCTCCATTTATCCACTACACCTCCTAATTTATCCGTTATAACCTTAGCGATTAACTTCACAAGTGCTTTTTCATGTTTAACACCCTCAGTTTTAATTTTGTGTCGAATAATTTCCACAATTCGTTGAGTCGTGTCATTGCGTTCTATCATAGTATTAAAAATGGGCTGAAAAAAAAATCAAATATCATAAAATAAACTGCAGTTAGGTCATTTTCAATTATTACAGTATATAACGTAATTATATGAACGAATAGAAGAAACGACAGAACACCATATAATTACATATGTAAGTAGTCAGTCACATGTTTGCAGACAATGTGGACTATGCAAATCGACCGTCTCTACATAAGTTTCCATGTAATTGTATGGTAATATTTTACAATTCTCAATTACATTTTCTTCTACAACCCCTTTTGGGATTTTAGTTGTGGAATTAAGATACAAAATCTTTTTGAGTCGCGAGGATTCCTTG
>JAAXYX010001611.1:0-21803 GCA_036851915.1 Ptenothrix huangshanensis | reverse complement strand
AGTTGGAGAAATGTCGGCCACATATATACATAGAGACAAGGATTCCCTTCTTTAATGAAATGTTTACCTGAGAGTTAATGTCTACATTCGGTGTTATCTTTTTTATTGTTATGGCAAGGAGGCAGAGGAAAATCTTGTACGTACATAAGCGTGTACATACATAGTGATGGTGGTTGTGGTGGAAATGATAACGCGTATTAAATGTAGCCACGTAACCTTGAATTCCTTTATCCCGGGGCTGGTAACGATCTAGAGAGACGGACGATAACTGTATTAGTATTAAGAGTAGGACAGAGTGTGAAGATTTGAAGTGACGATTTGGGCAGGCTGGGTAATTATGGTTGTGTATTATTAATGCGATTTAAAATTTAAGGGGTTAGGAGAGCAGGATTGGGATTAGCTTGGCATTGGCATGGGATGAAGTGTTATGGTTATGATTATGATTATGGCGAGATGACTCTTGTGAATCCTCAAGGAAAACAGGATGACGTGCAGACGTTGAAGTTAAAATTGAAGTTGCAGTGGTAGTGAAAACTGTAATAAAGTTAAGTAGGTATGAGAGTTTGTTAGTTAAAGTTGAATCAATACTTGCGTCTGACTTGTCTTCATCTTCTTTTTTTGAGTCCTGAGTCTCTCTGTTTGCGGATAAGACTAAAACATCTGAATTATCTATGGCGTGTTTGGACGAGGACGAAAGTAGTTTATAGGATTTGAGCAAAGAGAAGAGAAAAGCGGGAAGCGAGTGGAAACGGGTTTTGGGTAGATGTAGATGTGACGGGTGTACGCAGTCGAAGATTTGACGGAGTGAGCTCAAGTTTGAGACAGAAATGTTGTAATGGTGGATATTTGGTTGTGACTGTGACTGTGATTGTGAATTTGTGTGACTCTGCAGCCCCATCGTACCACAGCCAGCATCAAGTGCAGCCAACCAGTTGGAGCTACGTCCCGTCCTTACTCCGGGGTGACGATGACAATTGTAGTCAAGTTATCGATTTGACGTTACCACCACCGTACAATCCTACCATAGCTGAGCCAGTGTATGATCAAAGGACACTAAATCACTACAGTCAAAATTTTATACCAAACGGACAGGCAGTTGTTGTTCCCAGTCCGCATTTTATCTCTGACTCATCGCCGCTCTCACCCGCAAAAATGGCTGTGGAAATGGGTCCAGGTGACAAGAGCTGTGTCGTTGACAGAAATATGAATAAGACGTAAGTCCATTTTATTTTATTATATCATTGTTATTCCCATGCATATGAAACGAAGAGAGAAGGTGGACAAGGGGAGAGCATTTATTTCTAGGGCAGTATGCAACTCTCGTCTAAACTGTCTTCTGCTATTTATTACCTGCATCTCCTGTCCCTAAGGACGACGACGATACGCTGATGGGACAATAGGTCAGGAGAGCGGATCAAGTTCTCCGTTTCTGTTTATTTGGTGCATTGAATTGACGTAACTTATCCTCCTTTCCTTTACTATTTGGTTCAGATCGGCAAGCAACTTGAATATGTCCGAGGTTGCCCCACGAAGTCCTCAAGTTTCTCGCCATGGAACACTGAATACATCGTGCCACACTTTGGCGAACGAGTACCCAAGCAATGTGAATCTCACACTGAGCTCGCCCATTCGGTCGCCGAGACTCAACCAGAAGCACGTAACGACTTTGGATGGTGTTAACAGTGGGAGTCATAAACTTGGCTTTGATCTCCAGTCCGTAGTGTCCATGGAGATTCTAGAGTCCAATGACAATGACTGCAACGGAGCGAAGCAGCAAGAATTCCGGAGGAATCCAAGTGATGAGGTAAACCTTGAGTGTGTCAAATTGCCTGTTTTTCTTCTCTCTCTCTGTGTATCTCTGTATGTATAAAGATTAATCCAACTTGATTTTGGCAAAGTGTAAGAAATTGTGGTGTCACCCGGTTTCATTAAAAATTGTAATCAGTGTTGCGGAACATGTGTGTGTGGCGTATCCTTGCAAGTGCACAAATGTATTTGCTTTTTTTCCTCCTTACTGTTGCCTGTTTGTCTAGCTTGTGTTTCTGTATTCACGCATTTATTTTTGCAGCGAGCTTTGAAAAGAGTGGCGGAGATGAAGCAACTTGTTGAGGACGCTGAGAATTATTTGACCGACCATGACAGTGCAGACACGGTGTCGCTTCGTTCAAGTCTATCTCAGACAGATTCAGATGTTTCCAGTTCAACTGCAGCTGCTCACTCGGCTGCACATGCTGCTATGGGTCAACTACGGCACAGCGACTCGCTTCTACTCTTGTCACAGGTACACCCACGTATATAGTCATTGTGCTCACTGCATGTATAGCCAACTAATCTCCACATGTCTTGTGACGACTATGCTATTTAATCCTCGCATTCATCAAAATCACACCCAAACTCTAACTTAATGAATACAGATACACACTTGGACTTGACATTTTGCCACAACTTCCATCCGGAGGTCTCAAATTGTCACATTTAAAAAATGTTAACTATTTTTCAAAATAATGAAAAATGGAGTAGATTCCATACGGCGGCTTGGTTTTTCTATTACTGTTCATTACGTTACGCGAGGCGAGGAAGGAGAGCTACAGATTTTTACTTGGGCCATTATTTTTGTTGCTAATGCAGGAGAATGGAGACACGCAGTTAACAGAAGCAGTTAACATTGCCGTCGAGCAAATCCGAGCAATGGCAATTGGTGAGACGGAACCCTCAGAAAGTGACACGGATTCGATTTGTACACCCACAGAGAGTCCGTCAAGGCGGCCATTGACAAGGCCCATGCTTAAAACTAGCGACTCTAGTTTCGGACTTCACAGCCCTGATACCTTCCCCAATGGATCATACCGTGGACAAGATTTTCAGGTAGGAATTTACAATTAATCCCTACATAGGAATGCACATGATGTGGTCGTGGTCCAGGAAATCAAAGCACTCGCCTACGCAGCATGTCGTAGATTTGGACACAAATGCGATTACAGGAATTTAATTAAATGAGTAATTCTAATGTACTCGAATAATATTGATGAACACAGGAGATTTTGAGGAAATTACAAGAGGAGCATTCACTACCCTACAACTTTGCTGAAGGCACTCTGTACCTAGATCCTGATATTATTGACTTAACCATGATCCCACCGCCTATCACTCCGGAAGAGGTATGTTGTTGTTAGTTGTACTTTATTGCGATTAGTATATACTGCTTGAGCATGTATACTGGTTTAGTACTGGGGAAACAAAGCCTTGGTCTGATAGCCTACATTAATTTCTTGTCGGGGACATGTCATTGTCAAACCAGCTGTGGTATGTATGTCGGCAAGTACTAATATCATGTAAAGGCCTGTGTAGACGAGAAAACAAAGGCATTAAATAAAGTACAGGGTAGACTAAAGAAGCTATTAATTTTGAAGCATTAGCGTAGGAAGCTTAAATAATTCATGTAGTGGATAAATAAATATGTAGAGCTTAAGTCTGACTGAGCCGGGAGAGCTAAGCTGGTCTTGTCTTGTCGTGTTGTGTCTATTTCTAGTATTTAAAGCGTAACTAGTAACTAAAGATCGGGATTCGGATGGTAAATACTAATACATAAAGTAGGGAGTAAGTAAACTGGGCAAGTCGTAAGTCGTGAGGAGTAAAAGGATGTAAAGTAAGCAAGCGTCTACATAAGTAAATGAAGTAAAGTAAGTAAGTAAGTAGTGAATTGTAAAGATGGATCGTAAAGATTAAGAGCACTCGGACTTGGTCTGATTTTGATTAGGAGGGTTTCAAGCCTCTTCCAAATCCGTTGAGTACTCCACCAACTCCATTTGCTGACAGAATGACTCTTGAAGCAGAATTGAAAGCCATGGAGATATCCAGTGAAAATTTTCAACAGCTTTGGCTCCAGCAACACGAAGACAGCAGAACAGATACCCCCAGCACTCTTCAGAATCTTGATAGCGACAGCATTGGAATTGGTTCGTTCACTCACATTCACTTTCCACTTTCCTTCATTATTATATAAAGATAATGCTCACGTACCACTCTCACATACACACACGATACATATATACCTACGTATATATCTTTCCTGGCGTATAACTATAATTGTGAGTATTCCGTTTTAAAATTGTTCTATACGAGAAACAATGCGAGGCTGACAGCCTCACACTCACTAGTCAAAGCCAGAGCAGATGATATCTGTAGTTGATAGAAAAGTCGTTTGGTTCAGTGAAAGTAGAGCGACAGAAAGCAAGTGGAATTTGATATTTTCTACACTTAATGAATACTGATTTATTTTACACGCTCGGATGTGCATCAACTGTGTGTATCTGTGTGTGCCGTATGTCTCTCAGCCTGTTTGTACTATCCAGGCTCAATGTAGGTACTTCTGCCTTTACAGGGTATCACAGTGATGATTCTGAAAATTCGCTGGTGGACTCCCTTCCCCTGGACAAATGCAGTAGACCGGGCTGGAAATACCAGGATATCGACTCTTTCATTTCAATGACGACACTTCCACCTCCACCCGATGATTCTCAGAATGTGAGTCCAGGTGGCAGATATGCTGAAGTCTCGCAAGACATCTCAAATTTAATAATTCCACCACCACCAACTAATTCCAACCACGTGGACATGACTATTTCTCTGGGGAGAGTTGAGTCCTTGAAGTCGCCTACTGATTCCAAGATTTCTCCCAAAATTGCGCTTCTTCAATCCCAACTGAAGAAGACCACAACCGTTGTGGACAGTAATGGATTTCCTAGCCCTCCGACTGCAGTCAAAAACTTAAAGTAAGCGTTTTAATTCATTTACCGTTTATGCTTTACAGGAATTTCTTTGGAGATTGTCATTTGCAACTACACTTGACATTCCATGATTACATGCTTCTTATTAATTACAAATAACTGAAGTCTATACAGTATTTGTATGTACGTCATGTTGGACATGCTTAATTCATGAGTCATTCATTCGTGGTTAGATGCAACGATAAAGCTTATCTTGAAGATAATGAGTCTGCAAAGAATGTCACAAGTACAAGTGACGATATCGATCCTACAAAAATCAGCATTGCTCAGCGCAGAGCAATCTTTCTTGGAGTTTCATCCAACCCGCAAATCTCTCAAACCAAGGAGATCAATGGATGTGGAGTCAAAGATAAGATGCATCCCAAATCTTTGCCCAAAAATATGACAAGAAATGATTGCCGACCACAGACATTCCCCGAACACCTCATGGGCAAATCATCTTCGCAGAATGATCTCTTGGAAAATAATTGTGGAGTGACTACAGTAAGTTACTGTCCCATGTAATGCTTATCCTTATCTGTATTTTGACACAGGAAATTAGAAATGAAATGCCAGCATGGGGTGACTGTGCAATTTATTTATGAATTTGATTTATATTCTGCTGCTGCAGCAATATGCGGACAGGGAGAGTATTTCTTTATCTACATCAGAAGAAGCACTGAGCAATTCGTTTCCAGCTGGACTTGTTGGAACATCGTCCGATGATTCCTTGGACTCGACAGCAAGTTATGCAACTGTGAAATCTGTGGATGTCGACACACCAGCAGCAGTACCACCAGCTTTGCCACGAAAGAGTCCGGTAAAGAGTCCAACCAAACCCCCGATGCCCCTTCCCAAAAAGGTTGCATGCCGTCCTTAGGCTTTTTCCTATATACGTATGTGTATATTTGTCAAGCTGTGAGGAAGTGAAAAACTAATCTGATTTTCGGATTGTGAATATTATGATTGTCTAGGCCGGTAGTACAGCGGTCGGGGTTGGAGGACAGGATGGTAATGGATCAGCGAAGCCCCCGGTAGTTCCGTCAAGACTGAAGAAGCCCATATCTCCTGACTTAGCAGAAAATAAGCCTGTCACAGACGGCCCAGTCACTGTTTATGTAGGAACCCCATCATCATGTGTACAAACGACTGAGAATTCGAAAATATCTGTGATGAGCAACAACTATTTGACAAATGGAACTACAGATGGATTCTCCTCCAAAAATAATATTATCAACAATTGTAGTCCTAAATTGGCTCGTGGCTACAATGGATCAACAGGCTTAACTGACGAGCAAAAAGATCGTTTGATTCACACATCAGCCAGTCCTTTGGCAGTGCGGAAAAACGGATACATTCTCAACGGAACGATTCATCGCACAGAGTCGGCGAGTAGTGCTGAATCTTCTAACTACGATCACGACTCTTTGGAAGGATCTCCTGATATGGTATTTAAATTAAAAGTTGTTTTAATTTTCTCGAATTTATCTGTTCAAAATTTGACTAGATTGAAATCGTTTCTAAGTAATAACAAATGTTTGTGGTAATTGTACACAGCGACATATCTCACACTTGACTCCCAACAAATACCGCTTTCCCATGGATAGCAAGCAAACAATCATTGCGTATGGAACAATAGACGATCTGCTGGGAAACGTGGTCCAGCGTTTGGAAGATATAATCGGGCAGTGTGGAGCTGCTCATGTGGCCGGCGGCGGAATCTACATGAATGATGAAAAATTTCAGGTCTCAAAAGAAGCGCTGGCTACACAGGCACGTCAGTTGGTGACTGCTTCGAAACTGTTTGTAAAAAGCGTGACAGAGGATTGTAACGGCGTGTCGACAAATGGAACGAAAAGAGTGTCCCCTGCAGTTGCAAAGGAGCGTCTGGAGAGCTGCGTTACCTTGCTGGAGAAGATGAGTGAGATCAGCGAAGACGTGGTTCACTACACGAGCACTCCATTGCAAACACAAAATTTGCTGGTCCGAGTACGAGCCGTGGCTCACGCATTCCGATTGAGCGTTCAAGCCGCTGCACAGATTCTTGAACGGAAACCAAGCGATGATTACGATGCCCTGATGACACCCCTCATGGAGAGAGCCACACTTCTAGCTGCTGATCTATCCGCTCTTCTGCGAACATTACGTGTTTTTGCTCCTTGAAGAACACATCGCTAATTGTTCACATTCTGCATTTAAGTTCCTTCTTATTTATCACGACGGTTGTCGGTTTGATTGGTGGACTGATTGATAGGATGATTGTCAATGTTTTTTCTGGATTGCAACCCCATATTCTATTTTACGGAATCACTGAGACCCTTGTAATCAGTACGAAACAATCTACAAAATATTTCATGTGCATTGTCTATTTAGGTAGTCTATAAAATACTTACAATTAATACTTACAAAATGCATAATTATTACATACATTCTTAGGTACCAAAGAAAACAAAAAAACAAGCTACGTATAAACTGTTCATTATCTTGTTAAACCGTTTATTATTAATTAATGATTTACTCGATTCGTGTACAGTAGACATTTGACTATTATTATCATTATTGTTTACGTCAATAGTTATAACATTTAAACATACAAATAATTACATCCATACCGTCGTAAAAGTATATACTTACATGTAAATGAACGAAAGTTAAACGCAATGTACATTAGTTATGATATTGCAAAGAGACGATATAAGAAAGTGAATCCCGTATTAAGTATTATTACCGAAATAATGTTATTATGATTATCTACCTGTAGTCATTGTTATACGGTAGCTCATATATTTGTGATTTTTGTCGAGTCATCTCTTTGTAACATGAAAATTTCGTACTTTTGTTGTTGGCCAAAGCTCACATGATCGTATAAATGATTAAATATATATATTAATATGTACTCTGGCTCTGGCTCTGGCATGAACCTTGAGGTTTCCTCATATAAACCTCCATATATTAATGATGGGTGAGTTTATTCACTAGCTACTCAATAAATACTCAAGTGTTTATCTATGTAATCAAAGCTCCAGTTGACTTCATTATTCCATTTTTCATTCATTTCCTTATTTTTATTGATTCTGACTTTCTTCTTCCCTTCAATTCTTTTACAGGATATCATATTTCATAACATAACATACACATTTATAACAAATCAATTCCCAACTTTTGGTCATACAAAATTAGTACTGTGACACAAAATTATTGGTAGGTAGTATTTTGCTCCAATTTTTCAAAACCGTGGAAGAGTTATTATATCAAAACTATTTTAGATAAAACTTAAGTTAGAATCGTGTCATCAATATCAGGTTCCTTTCCTTCGGGCTGATTAAGAGTTTTACGAAGCGCCTTTGCAATTACATCAGACAGGGCTTCTCGTGCTCCAGACTCGAGTGCCTCCAAACAAATCTGCTCAAAAACACATTTATGTAGTTTCTACTTACGTGCTCCCCATTGGAAACCAATTTTAAATGTATGATCTTATACATTAATAAAGCCAACTTCAAACTTCAAACCTAAAAGCTCTTACGATCTTTCATGATTTACCAACGATTCAACTTACATTCATTGTAGCCTCGCCGTGACGCAGATGAAGAAGACTAACCAAAGCGGACTCGCAGGAAGCTCGCACCATCGAATTTTTCTCCTTCGTTCCATTTACTAACGTTGGAAGAACATATTTAAGCAAATCTTTTGGAATTACGCTGGGATATACTCGTCGACCAATTGCGTCACAAGCATTGCCTAGCAGTAACTTCACTTCATTGCTAGCGTTATTCAAGGCCTAAAATATTTTCGAAAATAAACATTCATTATTAAAGGCAAATATCAACCCTCCAAAGAGAAAAAGGCAATACACATACATACTACCCGGGATAAGGATAAAATGTAAAATATTTACTTTGGCAAATGGTTGAGCCAGCATTGCAGGTACGCCCTCGTTGTTTTTTATACAATAAATAAAAATGTACGCACTGGATCTGACGCCGCTGGACACAATAGGAACCTATAACCATAAAAACAAGGAAATATTAAGTTAGGTGAATACGTTTCAATCATATAAAATTTGGCTGAAGGTACTTTCTGGCAATATTACTTTGTCCGAAGTGAGCATAGCCGCAATAGCCTTGTCCACTTTAGGACGGCGCTTTTCACTGTACACTACGTCAGGGCCTTCTTTCAAGCCTACGGCTAAAACAGTGGTCCTACCGTGGCGAAGCTGCCAGTCCTTATCATCTGAAAGCAAGAAAAATAATTTGCTCGTGGACTAATTTCACCCGCTATGTTATAATGAACCAAACGTTCTTGTTTTTCTTACATTTGAGGAATTTTGAAAAGAAACAAATACTTACCCGCTATCAAAGCATCAGCTAAAGTTGCTTCTAACTCGGCTGGAGGCAGCCATTTCAATAACGCTCCGAGGCAACTTCCAGCTGTAATCCTTGTAAATTCTTCCGCTAAAAAACAGAATTCAATCATGACGTACAGATTACAAAGAATCAAATCTGATCAGTAAAGTAATATAAGTGCTACAACATACGTGATGCAAGGTGGTCATTCAGAGTGGATATGATAGATTTCCTCAAGGGTTCGCTTATTTTGTCACCGGCAGGAGTGATGACCGAGCGAAGAGTATATAAAAGTGTATCTCTGTAATGGAAGAGCATACGTTGTTCACAAATACATTGCTAATATAACTAATGTTTCTCATCGGCATTAATCATCAGTAAACAATACCTCATTGGTCCAGAATCCGCCTGATTGATAGAAGTTAATAATTCTGAGAATAATGGATCAGGTTTATTATGAATTGGGATTAGATTTGCCATAGCTATAGCAGCCTTCAATCTAACACTACGCTGTGGGTCCACTACTGCTTTCAAGAACGTTGTCTGCAACTGAGGCAAGAATGCTCTGAGGTGAGCGCCAATCTAAACATTTCGAATTATACACGTTACTTTCTATTGTCTATCGCAATTTCAAACGAGATCATAGTTGTTACCCAAACTGATATAGTGCACTTACCTTTGCAAGCAAAAGAGTCAAGGTATCTAGCACAGAAGTCTTCACATTAGGTCCGTATCTGTCACCCAGAATACGGATAAGAGGACCAGTTATGTGCACAACTGAAGGCTTGAGAGCTTCGGCAGAACTGAGAGAAATTAATTCTCCCATGCCTATGGCAGCCTGTTCCTTTAAATCCGCTCCACCATTCAGCAAAGCTTCCCGGAAAATCGGAAGTACAGGATTGATGCCCTATTACACGTAGTTCCAATTAGGTATATTAACAATTTCATTTAGATAAAACCTTCATTTTTTCAACAGACTGATTTATAAGGTACCTTCGGTAAGCATAAACCGGGTAATGTAGTCTTCTCCTTGAGGTCACTTTGTGCAAATCTTACAGCCTGCCTTACGTCAGAAACACATCTTTGTTGATCCTCGGAAGTCAGGCTCTGGAATAACGCATAAATAATATATCAATTTACGACATTCTATACATCACGGAGTCAGTGTGCCAAAATAGGCGTTAAGTCGCTTAGAATCATCTGCATCATCTTACCTTCACGAGTGATGTAAGCGCTTCCGATGCTGATTTCAGTATTTGCTCATCCTCATCCGCAAGTAGTAAAATAAGACCACGGAGAAGCTGACCAATATACGGTTCCAAATCCGCTTTACTGTGTATGCAGAAAGTGGATAGAAGAATTACTACGGGTCGTTTAGACTTGAAGTCTTTAGTTTTTATCAAGTCAAGCAGCTCATCGATGAGAACCCTCACGCCCTGTTTGTCGACCACAGCCAACACTACCTGCTCACACTGATGTTTTTCCTGAAATCCCAATTGAAAATACGGTTATTAATTTTTCAACTGAAGCCACTGATGCATACTTCTAATCCTTGAGAAGACATTGCCACCATGTACATAGGTACTCGGATTGTAATTCACATAAATTCATGTACTTACGGTTTCATATTCTGGAGTCCCTTCGGTTTTAATCAAGACTGATATTAGAGCTGGCATAAGCTTATTTAAATGGCGGGACAAGGACTCCCCAGCAACAGAAGCAAGGATGGCCAAAGCTTTTGTATTTGGTGGGGGAGCTGTAAGTTGTGGTATAAGGTATGGCAGAACAGCCTTGGATTTAACTTGCAATACTTGACCCAAGCCGTGCAGAGCATAGTCACCTTCTTCAGCATCGTTCTGTATAAAGAGTGAATTACTATTATCGTGCAAACTTCTCATTTCGAAACATATTTGACGTACAAACATGGAAGGTATAATAATTTCAATGTCGTAATTGTAATTACCAGTTTCTTCATCATAAATGGTAAAATTTCATCTAACGCTCTGGTTCCAACAGTGGAGTGAAGGCTACCAAACGTCTGAGCTGCAGCTTCTCTGACTTCAGGTGATGGATCACACAACGCTTTCCTGTTAAATATTACATGATTTGGTTTTTTATCACTTGAAATGCTAAACTTAATCAGTAAAAGCCATAGTTATAGAACCATACCTCAGTGTCGGTACAAGATTTTCCACGAAAGCCATAACCATTTCCCTACTGGTCGAAGCCATAATTTCGGATAATCCAATGCAAACACCTTGTCGTTCATCATCTCGCTGTGACTCCAAACCTTTCTCAAGAATAGGAATGATTTCCGGGAGAATTTTTTCTCCCAACTTCCTAACTAAGTCTCCTAACGTCCTGTAAACACGAATTTTATTAGAACTTAGCTTTCACATTGAAGTGGTTTTTAGGTCCCATCGAGGAGCGCACACGAATATTTTGTTAAAGTTAAATCGAATGCATGTTTCAAACCTTGCAGCCACTTGGCGTTTATCATGAGAAGGACTTGCAAGACAACCAAGTAAAAGAGAGAATAAAGTTGGCAATATTTCTCGCAATGTTTTGGGAGTATTAGCAACCACGACTTTCCAAACATGCAGTGATGCTTGACGCACCATTAAAGCTACATCTGATCTTCCCATGTATAATCCAGCAAGTACCCGATTCCGTCTTTCCAACCCTAACGCACCAATGATCACCTGAAATTTTCACCATATCCATCGAAATATTACTTATAACGCATAATTATGTACAACAGACGAAAAGTCACAAAACCATCACTCGAGAACAAATATAACCTATAGTTTACCTTCTGGGATTGTTCAGTACCGAAGTTGTCATCGTCACTGGCCGATTCTGTACTCATCTTTCCAGAGACACCGGAAATTTTGTACAGTAAATCGCCGAGTAATTGAATTGATGAGAATCGAATTCGCCAATTATCATCAAATATTCCCTTCTCCAATTCTGGGAGTAACAGGGTAATGGCAGATTCTGCAAATCCTGTAACGATCCTCTGACCAGCCTTCAATGCAGTTTCACGTACGTACTCATTTTCATCAGCCAAAGCCTGTTATAATCATGTAGGTATGTTTTTAAGTTTTCAAGTAAACAAAGAACTAGTGCACTATATTTGAACTTCGTCCCACAAAGTAACAAATTAATATCCTGAAGTATATGTACCCGCAGAATTGGATTGATGATTTGTCCAATATACGGAACAAAAGCTTCTTCAAATACTGACGGCATGTAAATAAACATCATCATGTACCCATCTCGAACGTGAGGAGCTAAATCGTCCGAATCTGCCTTTCTAATGATTTCTGAGACGCAAAACAAAAACACTCATGTAAACCAAACTTACACAATTTAGAGCTGTATACACAATAATATCAAACTACCAAAAAGGGGCACCTGAAACTTATTAAATTTTAAAATGTACCTGGCATAAATCTATGCATCTTTTCTTCTCCTAGAGCTCCGATAACTTCCGCTAAACCTTGCGCACCACCAGAACGATCAACAGAACTTGCTTCAGAAATCAAAGTCTTCATTAACCATGGCAGAAGTTCATCATAACATCTTTCACCCATTCCCTTTGACATTGAGCCCAAGGCTTTAGCTGCAACCGCACGAACCTGTGGAAGTATAATAAATAAATGACAGTAGCTATCGATGCTTCAAATTAAACTGAAAGTATCTAAAAACTTGAAAAGTCCCTACCTCAGGCACAGGATCTAGCAGGGACTGTTTTAGCCCTGGCATAACTTTGTCCATATACGGAGCTAAATCTGTATGATCAGTCAAAGAGTACATGTTTCCAATGATTTGCGAAGCCATTTTCCGATTTTCGGTTGAGCGGTCCTGGAAAGCTCGTTGGACGACTGGCATAATAAGAGCAAGGGATGGTGGATCCACGAAATGAACGAATTCAGTCTTTAGCAGAGCTTGGAGACAAACAGCAGTTTTCTTGCTAGGATCTTGCAGGGCCTGCGTTCACATGAAAAGTGATGGTCAATTGACATGATGCTTTTATTTAAAAATGTAAAACTATGGTAGCTCCAAAAGAAAATAATAAGATCTTTATTTACCTCAAGAAGAATCTTGACAACGGATTGAATTTCGGGATTCCTAATGACCGAACCGATCAATCCCAGAGCTTTGGCTCCCGATTCCTGGACCTTGACGTGTGAATCTCCTAATACCTCTATCAAACGTGGCACAATCATGGGTAAACAACCAGATAATTGTTTCGGAGCGCAGTAAGCCATCCTACCCAGCAGATCTACGGAACCACATTTCGTTCGCCAAGAATCTTCATTAAGAGCTGCTAGTAAAGATGGTAAAACTAACTTCACTCCGTGGCCGGAAAGTTTACTCATAAGAGTTCTTGCCGTATTGTCCGTAGCTTCTCTTACGTACCTACATATTGAAACACGTCGGTGTTATCACAAAATTTAAAAAAAAACGAAATCGACCCAAGCGTCTTTAGCAAGTAGTAATAAAAAAAATATACTCACGGGTTAGAATCTCCAAGACACTGGAGTAAGTATGGTAAAACGTGGACTATATATGGTTCAAAGAGGCGTCCCAAAAATTCGCATAATAATTCCAATGCCATAAGTGCACCTTCTCGATATTTATAATTTTTTTTATCTTGCATCGAATTAGCTAAGACATTCATGACATCATGTTGCTTCAGCGAAAGAATCCCTAACCCTTTAATAAGGCCAGCTAATCCATAAGCAGCACCACGTCTGAGAGTAGAAGAGCAAATACATTACAGGATTAGCAGACGACCGAAGGGCAAGTAATTGCCGAATTATAACTAATAAACGTGCAAATGTTCTAATCGACGCAATTTACCGTTCGCCATAAGTATCCGAAGTGAGTAAAGTGGTTAATATCTTTTTTAGAATTTCATCCTCTTTATCCTTAATAGCTGGAACTAGCCCAGGTAAGCAATTTGCCACAGCTTCTTGCACCTAGCAACAAAGAAACAAAATTTAAATAATACACGAGTTCAAGTTTGAAACTAAACTAGAACGACAATATTAAATAAGACAATGGCACAAACCTTTTCGGATGGAGTCGATAATGTTTCAATAAGGGTATCGAAAATAGACCGAACTCTACTATCTTTTGGGTCTATATGACGCGCTAGAGATCCCATGAGAACAACACATGCTTGTCTTACATTGTCATATTGTCCGGAGTTTCCAGCATTTTCTAACGACTTCTCAATTACTTCAACAAATTCATTTAAGCTTTCTGTAACCGAATAAAAACACGTGGAATTATTACAAGTCAATAAAAAAATACAACGCATACTACAAAAAATTACTATAGTCATAGTGTATACCTTTTCCATGGGCTTGAACAACTTCAACGGATGCCTCTAACATTTGATTGTGCACATTTTGATTTCGATCAGATAGAGTTTCGGTAACGAGCCAGCGAAACGTCGTTCGAGCCTAGAAGATTAGAGTTAAAAGTTTTAAATCTTAAATAACTTTTTACTATTTTAATATAAATAACGTGAGTAGTGTAACTACTAAGATAAGATCAAACTACTAAACTAGGTATAAATATTTACCAAGTCAGTAGTCATTAAAGGCACAACATCTCGTATAGCAACACCCACACCACATCGGCATTCCCACTTGTCAATTCCTTCCTGCAAAATTCGACCTAACTGATCGTAGATGGGCGGAGTCATAACTAAATTCTCGTTGTATAGTTCGATGACACGCTCGACAACAAATCGAACCCGAGAATTATTATGTGCTAACAAATCCTTCAAACCAGCCGCGGAGGACAGCCTCACTTCTTCAGTTGGATGCAATACACCTAAAAGTGAAGTGAAAATTTTTGTTAGCAAATACTAAATTTTACAACGACCTGATAATCACACGCCGGTTCTGCGTTTCGACCTTACCCTTCAATAGTTCTTCATGAAGTTCATCAAAATTATGCTTATTTTCTTGGCGAGATTTGCAGAGCTCAGCGTATAAGTCCTTAGCTAAACCAGCTAATTCGTGCTCGGGATCAAACTGCTCTCGGTAAATATTCCCCCTTATAGCATTCCAAAAGCTGGTATCTTCCCCATGCCATTTGTGTTCCATGGAAACTCGAAGAATGGTTAGACACTAAAACACAAGTCAAATATTATGTACAACTTTCCAGCTAATGTAATTTCTTTGATAAGCTATTTTCCGATCTGTCATCGTCCGCAGATATACATACTAAGATCAAAACAGTAAAAACAGCATACCCGGATTCCAATACTTCGTACAACTTTTAAATGACTTGAAAGCGCGTCCAAATGCTTTCTCAATTCCAATGCATCCACGATATTATAGTACGCAGGATTATCTGTTTCAGATTTTGCAAGCTCCAAAATTGCTGAAATCCCTTGTTGTTGAATACGGCCGGGATTGGTACCTTAAATAATATAAGAAAAATTACTATAACGTGCATAAATACATGACGAATTCAATGCGCGTCGATTTTACCAACAGTGTCAATTACATGACAAAAATTTTCGTTTTTTCGCTTTGTTGCTACAATGAATTTAAATGCGTAGTAACGTGAATACAAGCGTGACTAATTTAAATTGTAAAGGAATGCACATCAGCATGCTAACTGCCATTACCAATAATATGATATAGAAGAACGGTCATGTCGCTCCTGGGAAGAACAGCGATGGAGATAACTTCATGATGCACACGTTGTTTCAGTGTGGCAATAGTCGTACTAAGAAATGAAGTCAAGATATCGGATTCTCTCGAATATTTCTTCACAGCTCGCTCAAACATCGGGTAGCAGAATAGATAGCATGCTTTCGAAAATCTTTCACCGTCATCACTTAACTGCAACAATATTAAAGAATTAAAGCTCATGGCAATTAGTTTCTTTGTAACATTTATTATTTATTAACACAAACGTACAGAAGTCAATCGATATAATATGTTGATGTGTAACCTTTTCGATTTGCTTAAATACACGCTTTAATGCGTCCAAGATGGGTTCATTCTGCCATTTTTTATCCAAGTCACACTGAGGTGCAATCAGCCTCAAACTAATATGTGGTACCGACTCACCTACAACATAAAAGATAGGAGTTGAAGAAGTGGAACACATGAAAGATTTGAGAAACCGTCTACTTAAAAAATGTGAAGTTAGTTGCGTTATACAGATTAAAATAAGAGAACCTAGCAAAGTGTCGTTGTCGCGGAAAGCATAAGCTCCAAATTTAACGAAGAACGCCGTTGCGACTGGTGCAGCCAAAGGACTAGACATTATGTCTATCAAAAGTGGCAAGACACTTGACATGACGAAAAATATTTCCTCCGTATTGGCATCCAACACCGACTCCAAAAGTCCAATAGCATTTTCAACGTTCTCACTAAGCTGGAAATAATATGCATCAATTAATCAGCAATTAATTGAACACAAGCGATGACTTCGATACCTAAGTACCTAAATAATATATTTAGCAGGAATTAAAAGAGTAAAACACGAAACAAGATGATACCTGCTTAACATTTTTACGGATGACATTTTCCTTCTCAAGTTGAACTTTAATAGCCTCCTTTTGTTTCGGAGTTAGTTTAACCTCCTTTCCTGCCTTCCTTCTCTTTTCTTCTAGCTCTTTCCTTAGCTGAATCTCTTCCAATTGTTCTTTGTACGAATACACTTTGCTTTCTCGTTTCATATTTCGATTCGATTCACTCTCAGCACTGTGCAACACAATTGATGTTAACATCACCGCAATGACGCATACCAAAAAAATATAGCAAAATCCGCAAATATGAGAATATTCTCTAAGTATTTAGGTAATTAAGTACTCAAAGCATTCTTACTTTTCCACGCAAGAATTGTCGTAAAGTTGACCTTCAGGTGTCATGAAGATAAAATATTCGTCTCGTGTCACACTTTTTATAGCAGGATCTTCCAGAAGACTATACAAAAGCAATTGTTAGAAATTAACAAAACGAACTCACTTAAATAGCTGGCACTGAACTGTGCACAAAGAAAAAACAGCTTATCAAATTACTGGTGAGTTACCGTTGAAATTTGTCAACAACAGGATTACGCAGTCTTGGGTCATCATGAGCAGTATTGGCAGTTAGAGTAGTAACTACTCTTCTGTAGATGGGATGAGTTATGAAACCATCGATGTACTGCTGCACAGTCTTCCACTCGCACCGAAGAATTTCTGAAGGATGAACTCCCAGTTTCCTAAGAACCCTCTCCCATATACCAAGTTCAGGATACTGATGACATACTCTAAGGAAATCAAGTGCCAGGACATTCGTAGCAAACACTTTATTGCCATACTGCTTGTTCGCATTACGACAAATACTTGCTATTGCTTCAAGAATATTCGGCTTTACCTAAAACCAAAAAAAAATCGGTATTTTATTAGCACCCTTAAAATCAAATCATTATAACCAGCCGTATTACCATTATACCAGATCGCAAACACACTACAAAAGAAATAGCTTACCAATAATTCCCCACTCTCTTGAATTTTTGTAATGGCGTTTATCAAGTTTTGGAAGATTTCGAATGCAGATTTGTTACTAACCAACTTTTTCAAAGTTGTGAGCACTTCTTTCTCAACCTATATTTTAAAAAAGGACTAAATTGAAATCTATTCTATAATTGTAACCGAAATTAATTAAAACGTAAACGAAAGGAAGAATTTTTACTTTATAATTAACACCGGTGAGTGCAAATGCAACAGCCTGATAGAGTGCATCGTTAGCACTCTCATAATTTCCATTGAGAACAAGTTCGGCGGAATAAACAATGTGTAGAACAGATAAAGACTCGCAACCGTTCACAAACTTCTCATTGACACTGGAAAATAAAGTTGCCGGGAAAGGAACGTCTTCTTTCTTCAATACAGATACTGCGCGCCGAAGAACAACAGCGAGGGCAAGGGATTCACTCAACGTGGGAACCTAAATAATTAAGTACAACCGAATATTCAACTTAAGCAATAGCTCCTTGCCAATGTCCTTCTAATTAAATCGGTTCCATATTACGGTGAATATTCAAAATTTACCTGGAATAGCTGGGAAGAATTCTTTTCGATTTGTTTAGTGATAGAGGGTAACGCCGAGTCTATATTTCCTAATCGGTTTTCTTCATACGCGACTACTAAAAGGTTGCCAAATGCATTTCGTGCAGTACCCTTAAGGTTACCGAGACCTTTAGGGATATACGTTAACAACCCTTGAGAAGATTCTGTCCCCAACTTCCCTGCCCAGCTTGTCATGCAAGTGCAACATT
Source organism: Ptenothrix huangshanensis (assembly GCA_036851915.1). Classification (NCBI taxonomy): domain Eukaryota; kingdom Metazoa; phylum Arthropoda; class Collembola; order Symphypleona; family Dicyrtomidae; genus Ptenothrix; species Ptenothrix huangshanensis. The sequence goes on along the minus strand of JAAXYX010001611.1, from coordinate 3,388 downwards.
CCACTAATGTGCCTTCGTGTCCTAAGAAAAGAATTGTAGACCAGTTAGCTACTACAGTAATGTGGACCTTTAGTGGTATTCACTAATTAAATGGTATTTAAGGTCATTTACACAGCCAACTTGATTACCTTCAGTTTCTAATATTTTAATACATTTATCTAACACGCTCGCTGCTAGTTTCCCAATATCGCCTTCGGCAACTCCGGCGTTTGACATTTCTCTTATGGCCTATAGTAAAATGACAAATATTATTTATGAAATGAAGTAATACATAGATAGGTAGGTAAAAATAACATGCAATTAAATGTAATTTAGTCACATCTGTGAAAATTAAAATAAATAAATTAGTACGAAAATAAATTGATTTGAGACAATGAATACCTGAATAATGCTAATTTTATGAGATGCAACAGTCAATTTCCCTTCAGCTCCATTTAAAACTGCCAAGTACCAGTCAATTACTTCCAGTACTGTCTTACTGCACTCAGTCTATTTAACAATCGATACATTATTTCACTATAGATAAACACATAAACATTATTACACATGATTATATTGTTCAAAACTCTAAGTAACTTACTCGATTAGCAAGAGCTTTGGAAGCAAAAATAGCAAGTTCACGGGTTGCATCATCTTGAGAGTGTAAACTTGTCGCTAACATCTTGCCGATTTCGGTCGAGTACGGACTAAGATTGCCACTTGAACTTAACAAGGCAAATCCAACGGCCTATATATCGAAAAGTATACTAACATAAATCCAAAGATCCAACAAACTTTACGACTTTCATGGATAGGATATATACTGTAAAACTTCCAATACGAGCTGGTCTCTAAAGGCTTCTGTGCTTTCCCGGATGATATCCTATGCTTAAGTATTACGATAACAGGATAGAAGCGTCAATATTTACAATGATAGCCGTGGTTCTATTAGAAATTTTACGGTAGATACATCCAGCAGTACATAATCCATAACTGCACAAACCTCAATCGCAGTTTCTGGGGACCGTAACATGGCTTTACGAATCGATGGAAGCAAGGCATTTTTAAATTCATCTTGACCGATAATATGCCTAACGATTCCAGAGCTAATAGTGTCCAATAACCAAGGTGACATTTTTGTTTTTGTAGTAATGCAAGTTTGGACGTAAGCGTCAACGATATCAGCTGTTGATAGACATCCTGCGGGATGAAGAAGACTCGCCAGTTTGTTTTTCTTGGCATACTCCTGAGCCAAGTAGCTCAGTGTTACTAAGCCCTTCTCCGATTTTACAAGATCTTGTAAAAATTGCTTAAGTGCGCTTTCACCGAAAGATTCTGCTAATTGACCTGTTTTGAAACTAACAGATCGTTGAAGTCTCTCCGTTTGAATTAAACTTGAAACTAATGTGAACAAGCCAACGTAAGCAGAAGAAATATTGGTTTCTTTCGACCCTATAAGGCATAGCCACTTGAAAACCTCAATCAAGCCCTTACTGGTTGACTTCCTGTAAATCAGAAGTCAAACTCATGTATTAACTACCCTAATCATGCCTGTAGGTAAAAATAATGTGCTTATGCTATTCCATCCTTTATTTATTTACATACGTCACACTAACGCGTTCCAAGTGTCTGCAGTAATCATTCACAACTGTAATAAAGATGTCTCTGAATTTAATGTTATCCTCCTCGGCTTTTTTCAGCAAAAATGTGAGAAACTGCCGAACTCGGCGCCTTGATTTTGGATCGAAGTACCGGTTGATCGTCAATAAGAGAACTTTGGACAAACCCTTCGCGATTCCATCTGTCAAGCCTGTGCGATAAATACCAAACGAATGTTAAGCATATAATTACCAACTTTCAAATGAAACTATACCGGTGACCGGCATGAAATCAAGTCGTAAGTAAGTGCTGAAGCATAAATAAAAACCATATATTTATCACTACAAATATATACAATACATTATCCAGTAATTCCTCAGTAGAAATTAAAAACTTACTCGTAGTAGCTAGTGCAACTTCAACATTTTCGAATGTTTGTAACCTCTCCTTCACACTTGCAGACTGGATTTTGTCAGGAAATTCCCGAAGGGTTTTGGCTGTTTCAGCCCCAATATCCGGTTTCTCCATCTTCAATTTCCCTTCACCAGACAAATACAATAACTATGTCGGCACAAAATGTTAAAAAATCTAATAATAATTGCACAAAAAAGTATCTACTCAAAATCTTCTCCCCACTTAAACCTCAACTTTATTACTCAATTTGACAATTGACAATTATGCAAAACTTAAGAAATGAAAATCGAACGAGAACTGCTGTTGTCTATAACCATTGTACCATGCTTTTGCGGATTCGTACTTCTTCATGCAACTTTTTCCACTCAAATACTGCCGGGCACTCGTCACACCAGCCCACTCGAGACACACAGTCAACTCTTGCAAATTCTACGACGTCCGCAGTTCACAGCCGCACTGCGTATCTCCTTGGGAAGTTACTTCTTGGACAACCTCTCCAATTCATTCCCACTTTGACAGCAACATCAAAGTGTCAGCCGGGAAAGTGCCGCGACCACCAGTCACCGGTGAAACATCGGAAATTTCGAGGGTTCCGGATCAGGTCATCTGTCATAGTCATCATCATCCTTGTCTCCAAATGTTCCCCGGATTACATATTACAAACAAGTCATGCGATACAATTCATATTATTTTATAATTTATTACAAAAACCTACAACATTGATTTTGACTTGGCTACTCTCGGGGCGATGGCGACATCGCCTTTGAACACCGAACCTCGACGTTGAAGTTGAAGTACTGATGTCGATGATATTTGATAGTACTGATTGCTGATGCGGATACCAGCATGTATACAACTGCAGAAGTGAAAGTAAGTCAAGTTTTGCGTTGCACGGAAATAATAGTAGTTGACTTTCGTTCCGTACTTATTATGGAATTTTAAAGCAATTTCTGCTGTTGCATTGAATTATTTCTTTATAATTACATGAACAAAGCAAAACTCATTGTGGAACAAGATATTGGCTTTATTTTGAAACAAGTTTTTAAGAATCGTTAAGCTGGTTGCAGCAGCTGGAAGCGGCTGGAACACGTAATGCATGCTGTAGTTCCGTTGCAGCGCGCCAGTGAAATCTGTAGTTTGCAAAGCTCTCAACAAATTAGGTTGATGTAAACCCACACTAATCACTAATCAGCAAGGCAACCGAAATTATGCGTTTTTCAAGCACTAATTATGCTTTTTTACGTTTTCATTAGGCAAGGTTGTGCATTTTTCGAAAAATGTAATTATGCACAGATTCTGCGTTTTTAATCACAAATGCAGAAATTATGCATTTCAAAATTATGTACTCAAATTCAAAAACATGTTAATAGAAAGTATAATTTATAAAAACCGGTTT
>JAAXYX010001610.1:0-21806 GCA_036851915.1 Ptenothrix huangshanensis | reverse complement strand
TTACTTCCCATGGAAAACTAAGGACTGAAGTCACATGGTCGTGTGACGTCAGCACTTGCGAGCGCTCGTTTCATTTTGGAATGCATGCGTACAAATTAACGGACCAGCGGAGTGTGGGGTCGTCCATGCATAACTCCATTCATTTACATTCCTCCTTTAGCACATGGTTTTTAATGAAGCTGGCGAGCACTACCCACCCTCGTTCGCTCACAGACATCATTTAAGTTAGAGGCTTGCGAGCATCAGATTCAAACTAGTTGGTAGTGTGGAGTGTTATTGGGTTAGTGCTGCACTGTAACTGTGTTATTCAATTGAATATTTATTTAAAAGTAATTACATTGTGTTACATTTTTAAGTTGAGTTATAATGAATTAAAAAGGCTAGTCCACTTCAGAACGCAAGTGATAATTATAAATAAGTGAAAGCGAATAAATCATCGTCAATCGTTATCTGTTTATGATTTTGTATATTTTGTACGTGCAAGTATACGAGTTATTGAGTATTGCGTGATCTAGAAATACTAATATTAAAATGTATTTAAATACGATATGATTTGTGGTAAATATTTCTAATATTCATGTTGCATTTTAGTAGAAAATTATTACCGGCGTTCTAAAGTGGATTAGGCGTTCCTAGTTCATAGTTACCTAAAACCTAATTTAACTGATTACTGAGTTTAAAGTTATAACACAAGACAATAACCTCGTACCATTTAAAAAATAAAAATACCAACAAATTTTTTAAGTCCAGAAGTCAAATCCCACATGTTTAGCCACTCAAGTAGTACATTAATTACAATAGATTTATTGGAAATATTTTAGTAGGTATGTGAAAAACATTGTTAATAGAAAAGGCGCTGTACTCTTGTTATTGTCAAATAATTTGGTAATAAATAGCGTGAGGAGTTGTCATTTGTAATTAATTTTTGCAGTTGTGTACTTTCATTTCATTTTATTTATGTGTAATTTATTTTGTTTTATTTGCTAATGCAAACGTCGAACCCGAAGCATAATAGGAAGCATATGCATATAATTAAAGCATTCCTTAGATTGCATTCCATAAGAAAACGCTTGTGAATCCCATGGATTCGGATCCTATGGAAATCCATGGGTAGCCTTAGGAAAAGTTGTTCCGAAAACGTTCCAATTTCCCGAAACGTTTTCCCATGGACGTTGCCCATGGAATTCCATGAAATATTTTCACGAGGGAAATGTACGCGATTTCCTGCTCGTTCAAAACTTTAGATGATATGTGATTAAAATGTGGTCTCGGGGATGGTTTTGGTTTTGGTTTTAGTAGCCAGCTGTTAAAACAAGTGGGATCAATTTATGAGAAAATATAATTAAATTAAATTCAAAAAGAAATGTTCAAATCATGATTCAATTTTTACTTGAAAATGGAAACTGCTATTCCCTTTCGTTTTGTCAGTGTATCTTTCTTTGAAAAATCTATTGTTCCTGTGTCCCAACTGGATTTGCATGTCTTGTCAAAAACTGCCAGATTAAAAAGGAGCAAGTATTTGTTCAAAACTACTCCAACGCACAAAATTATAAGTACGTAATTCTTCTGGAATTTGTGTCGCTTTAAAAATCATAAAAATCTTATGTTCCTCATTTTGACAAAATTAAAATCCAGACGCGAAAATTGTAACTAAAAGTGGAAGGAATTATGGAAAAATAGTAAAATTGTCTCCACTCCTTTATCATTACAAAATTACAAATAATCTAATTCGGCTCAAACTACTTTTTTGTCTACTAAGCTTTTGATTTTTTGTTTATTATTCAATAAAGCATAAGCTATAAGCATAATAAATGTGCAACTATCAACGAAGTTTGACCCCAACCAACCCCAAACCCCAACCCCAACCCCAAGTCCCATTAAATGGAATTATAAAGTCCAAAATTTTGCATGAAGAAATAGTGGAAGTCCGGAATCCATGAAGAAGATTCCTACGCAGAATGCAGAAATTAGTTTGCGTGTAATCAAACGGCCATTTCGACCCACTGTAAAAAAAAGCGTATCGAAAAAATTGCAATTTCCGTCGTTCTCGTATTTGTTTATAAAAAATATTTTGACGAAGAAAAATTTAAAATTGTTACTTTGAAATTAGGGAAATGATAATCGTAGTCAATGGCAATTGCACTCCAGTCAACTAACATTAACATTACAGGCTAACCTGCATTGGTTAAATTGTGAAGCACATTGAGTTTGTTCGACTTTCTTCGAATGACAGCAACTACAAACCATTAGGGATTTCGTATAACGTAGTCAAAGCCTGCTTTTAAAAGTAGATTTTCCTTTTCCTTATACCCTCGGTTAGTTCCGTGAAATTGTTATTCAACATCGAATAGGATTTAAAAATTCATTTTCAAGAAGCAATCGACCCTCTATGCACATACTTTGGATGCTCTCTGCCTTCGGTGTCAACGTCAATAGATAGCCACATACACCCCAGCAGAGTAAATTAAATGTGTTGGACTAACCAAATGCAAAAACTTGAATTCAGTAGCTTAACCAGGATTTTTTTAGGCGTAGACCAATTTTCTGAAGTCGATTAAATCTAGTGTAACATATAAAAAACGCACCTAATTTAGTTGGTGCATTTAAAAAACTGCGTCATTTTTGGGTAAATTTGACAGAAAGTGCGACCTTTTGTTTGTTAAGCAAACATCTTGTGTGGCTTTATTGTGTAAATCTAAAAAATGGCTCTTTTTTGTGTAAATATTTGAAAAATATGGCTCCTTTTTTGCGTTAATTAAAAAAATATGGCTCCTTTTTGCGTTAATTTAAAAAAATATGGCTCCTTTTTTGCGTTAATTAAAAAAATATGGCTCCTTTTTTGTTAATTAAAAACGTATGTTCTTTTTTGTGGGAACAAAACAGCACTTTCAAAAACCTCCGCGTAGGCCAAGACCTTCGTGGCCTACGACTACGACTAGTTACGCTTCTGCTTGAGTTAAGATCTCCAATGTCATGCAATAGAACATGGCTACATGACTAAAGCCAGGAATTTCTCTGGCGCTGCTAATTGGAACATTACATTGCACTGCGACTGCGAGGTTTTAATTTTCCAGTTCGTATATTTTAGTTTAGCCTCATTTTTTCACGAAACATTTTTGAGAGTGTGTATTTTTTATTTAATAATTAGTTCTTTGAATCCGATTCCCATTAAAAAATCGACGATCAAGTATCCAATTCGAAACTGTTTCCATGCAACTTATACACAGTGGAAAACACTCCAATGAACGAAAGTATGCGAGAGTTTGTCATTGTCGCTAAACACGGAAACAAATTATCGAATATATTACCATGGAATAGAGGCTTTGATTCAGTCATAGTATAGTAAAATAAGTGCTGACGAAAATAATGTAAAACTTAAGAAACTGTACCAATAATGGAGCATTTCAATTTCAAAAGCCAAAATTACAAAATAGCAATTAATCTCTTGTAGTGTTTTTATTCGTTTTCGTTATCACAAAGGCGGAGTGTTTTAATAATACACAAACACAACCGAAATAAAAATAGAAAAATTCTTATGTGTTTAACATACATACAAACAAAAGTTTCATCGTGGCTCTCAATGACTCCTTAACCGTTATCACAACATTTATTCTTATCTACAGTATTTAGTGTTCAGTCCGCCAGCAAACATTTTGGAGAAGCTTATACATAATGTTTTGTCCCGGACATCACCCCAGCCTCCATTTCTCTTAAATGCATAGTTGACCACTTCAATATCACTAGCAATACCAAGTGATTCACGAATTAAACCATTCCAGCCTCCATTTCTCGTAGACACCGCTTCAGCATCACTAACAATGCCAAGTCCAAGAGATCGACGAATTATATCATTCCAGCCTCCATTTCCCGCAGGTGCAGTGAAAACCGCTTCAGCATAACTAACAATACCAAGTGATTGAGGAAATAGGAGGTTGTGCTTAATAAGGATTTCAATAGTGCGTCTGATTTTTCCAGCATTTTGAGCAATGTTGCATCCTGTCAGGTGCTAAATGTTGATGCATTCCGTTACTGAAAAAAATAATTGTTTTAATAAGATTTTATCCAAATGCTACATTGTTACAGATGACTAATCATGAGATTTAAGGGCGTATCTGGGACTAGATTTTTTGGAGGAAATTTGTCAGACTAAATTCAGAAAATTTAAACTAACACTTTTTGAGAAGATCCCATTTCTTTTCCATTTAAATCTGTTTCAAAAGTCTCATTACAGTTTTTTAGTCATTTTTTGATTTTACCAACTAGCATTTTTCAAAGGGAATGAATTCTTTTAAACTTTCTAAAAAACTCAAATTTACCATTTTCCCTCCATAATTATTTCCAACAATGTTCGATTTTCACAATAAATTAGAATTTCCCTGGAAAGATAATTTTTGAAAAAATCATTTTTGTCCTAGGTAAATATTTTAAAAATGCTCATTTTTTCCAAGTAAGCAATTTTAACCATATTCATTTTACCCAATCAAACACTTTTGAAAAAAGTTCCATTTTTTCAATAAAACATTAAAAAAAATATTCATTTTTTCCAATTAAATTATTTAGAAAATGCATTCTTTTAATTTAGTTCGTTTTATGACGATTCCGATGGGATGTATCTCAAATTGAATTCACTTACCACTCTCCGTTGTGAAATACTCTTGGAAACTCCGTTTGTAAAGTGATAACGGGCCGAGTGAAGCAATTACGAAAAGCTGACTTTAGGCTAAAATCCCAATTATAGTCGTCGTAGCTACAAAATTCCAGAGTACACTTTTCCACAGATTCCCAAAAGGTACGATTGAAGGCCATGATGTACGCGGTATGGACTTTTGTAAATGAAGTCTTTAACACAAATCACACACAAATCAGATTTTAAAACCAGTACCGTAACCAAGATTTTTTTAGTTGTAGGCCAATTTACTGAAGTCGATTATATCTAGTGCAATAATTAATTATATTAAAGAACCTCATTTTTTCTTATGTACATTTTTAAAAAAAGTTCAAAAAACTGCGTCATTTATGGGCGAATTCATAAAAAATTGCTTCTTTTTCTGCAAATTTTTAAAAGCTGCGCCGTTTTTGTGGAAATTAAAAAACTTACGCATTTTTGTGCACATTTAAAAAACTGCGTTAATTTTTGTGTTGATTAAAAAACCGGCGCCTTTTTATGCAAATTTTAAAAAATTTGCGTCTTTTTTGTGTAAATTAAAAAAAACAGCCCTTTTTGCCCAAATAAAGAAATTGTGCGTAGGCCAGGGACTACGTAGCCTACGCTTATCGTTAATTACGCTGCTGTTTAAAACAGACAAATTATTGTATGTATTAAAGTATTAACAAGATCTACCCTGGAATAGAAAGATGGATCATCCCATCTGGTTGCAAAAATATCAACTTGGTGCTGACCCAATTCAAAAAGACTGCATCCACTGCAACGATTCTCCCTCATTGAGATCCCCATGAGATTCAGCATCCAAAGAAGGTCTGGGGACGCGTATTGGTCTTCTTCGAGGAGAGCAACCAGACCAGTGTGATTTTCAAGGGCAGTCACGTGGTTAAAGACAAAGTTGGCTTTCCACCACCAATGATGCTTGGCTTGGGTGTAAAGAGCATCCCTGTAGTTTCCATACATGTCCGGGTGCTTCCAGTTCTCGCATTGTATTTCTTTTGCCCTGTTTTACATTCGCAATAACAATAACACAATAAGAATAAAGCAAGTCATTCTCATTTTATTTCCTTATATTTGTAAAATAAACCAAATATAATTTATTAACTCTTACTATTAGAGAAAATTACTTTTGAGCAGATAATTTCTTTGCACAGTCATTTATTCCTTGTCCAGGAAAACGATGGGGATGCAGCTGAATCGAGTGTGGGTAAAATATTTGAAGGACGCGCGTGAAGTTTATTTGCTCGATGACTTTATTTATCTCGGGCGAGAAGACATCATGTGAGAAGATTAACAACGAGTTTTCGATTTCGCGAACGTACGACAAGCTAGTGATGAGAATTTTCAGGTTTTCTAAGCGTGTGTGAACTTGAACCAAGAGAACTGGTATTGAGTCGTTGACCTCACCGAATTTATCCAGATTCGAAATTAACTGGGGAAGAAATTAAATCATACACACAGATAATATTTAATTTGATTATGTATTCGTTTCTTTGTATTTATTTATTTTGGAAATTAAATCAAACTGATCAAAATCCAACTGTGTTTTCATTTTTGCAAAACGCGCAGTTTAAACATTTTTTACTTCTCAAAAAGTAAAGTAGCAAATTTGAAATCAAAAAAACACCTTATTATTATTAATTTACTAAAATGAAATGCAAATAAGTACCTGCTGGGAGTTTCTCTGCTTGATTTCTGCAGGAATGTTCGCGATTTCCTTGTCGTCCAAAACTTTAAATGGCGTCTGATTAAAATATGGTCTTGGGAATTCTTTTGGTTGCAAGCTGTTAAGAAATGTACATAGGCAGTATGGTCATAGTTTTGTGAGAAAAGATAAAAATGAAACTCAAAAATAAATGATTAAGTCTTAATGTGATTTTTACTTGAAATTGGAAAGTTCATCCTCGTTTCCTCTGCTCAGTGTATAGTTATTTAAAAGACCTTTTGTGTCGTTGTACCCACTGGATTTGCCAGTGTTCTCAAAAATTTCAAGACTGCAAAAATACCAGGACACTTTCCAAACTACGACAACGCTCACAATAATAATTAGTACATTCTTATGAAATTGGTATCGTCTCCAAAGGTATCTGCTTCTCATTTTGTAATAACTATTATTAATATCTATACGGCGAAATCAACTTTAAAATTCGAATAAATTGGAAAAAGGTAAAATAAAACTGTCTCTGTCTCTATTCCTCGGTGCGCATCATAAAAAAATAATCTAATAATTTTTGCACTTTTTTGTAACTTTTAAAAATAGCACAGGTACAGCACAGCGTACAGCACGAGGTTTGTTCTCACTACTTCCCAAAAAGTCCTTTCGGCTCAACCCAAACTAATTTTTTGTTCACTAAGCTTTTCAACTTTTTCTTTGTTATTCAATTGAGCTTAAGCAGAAAATGTGCAACTACCAAAGATTCATTGCGAAAGAATTCGATCCAAAAATTCCCAATCCACATTCCCAACCACAAGTCTCATTAAATGGAATCAAAAATTTTGCATTGAAAAATAGTGGAAATCCAGTCCCAAATCCATGAAGAATATTATTACTAATTTTCACAATACAAATTAATTTGCTTGTAAATAATTTTCCAGTTCGAAGTTCGACCCACTATGCAAAATGCAAAAAGCTTCCAGAAAAATTGCAACCTTCATCATTCTCGTAGTTCAGAAAAAATATTTCGAGGAAGAAAAATTTAAATTTATTGTTACTTTGAAATTGGAGAAATGATAATCGTAGTCAATGGCAATTGCACTCCAGTTAACTTTGCAGGCCAAAGTGCGTTTTCGACATTTGTTTTGCCTGATTTGTTGTACATTTTTGGGTCATGTTTTGCCATTCCAAAAGCAAATTAAATAATTATATTTTTAGTTAAGCACGATAGTAATAGATAGATCCAAATTTCTTGTATACCATTCAAATTATTACATTTTAATATTTTAATCTACAATCTTTTGTCTGTATCTACAACAGTTGCAAACCTGGGGAGGATTTTTAAAAGTGCACAACCTTTTTTTCAGATTTGAAAGAAAAGGACGAAGCTTTACACGAAAATGGCGCTGTTTTTTTTATTTCCACGAAAATGGAAAAGTTTTTCTTAATTTACTCTAATATGAAGCAGTTTTAGAATTGAAACCAAAATTTCGCAGTTTCTCGTGATTTTACAAGAAACTGGTGGAGTTTGTTTTTAATTTTCACAAAAATGGTGTCGTTTTTTTTATTTACAGGAAAAAGGAAAAGTTTTTCCTAATTTACTCAAAAATTCAAAAAAGTTTTTTGTGATTTCCACGCAAATGGTGACGTTTGTTTTTATTTTCCAAAAAAATTGTGCAATTTTTTAAAACTCCAAAATGGCGCCGTTTTAGTTAATTTGAAAGAAAATGGTGCAGTTTTTTAATTCAAACCAAAATTGAGCAGCTTTTGTGATTCACAAGAAACTGGTGGAGTTTGTTTTTAATTTTTAACAAAATTGAGCAGTTTTTTAATTTAAATAAAAACAACGCATTTTTTATTTCGAAGAAAATGACGCTTTTAATTTTAATTTAATTACACAGAAAATCCGGGATTTTTTTAGGTAATTCGAACCAAATAAGCTTCAAATTTTTAAATCACATTCTTTCACATATTCAATATAATTACAATAAATGAAAGGATGCATAAATTCCACTTACTTAAGAACTCTTTTGAACAACTTCAATCTTTTGTGCACCTCCAAATTCTACCACAAATTAAACGTTAAAAAATTAACTCAAGAAATATATTTCTACTTCAAGGCAATTAAAATGCCAGCCACATTTTGCCAGACAAAATCGCAAAATATCAGTGACGACTGCCTTTCCAGCGTGTCAAAACTCTCCGACTTTGATGCCTATGTTTGGAATCGATCGCACTTGTTTTTTTAAGTATGTTGCACGAATGCCATCAATTAGTATATCATGAGTATTTTGTTTCCCTCTTTTTAAACTTGCAGCCGTATTCGACGCCAATAGAATGTGATTCTTGATCTGTTGGATCCCAATTTGGATGCAAAATACGTTGCCATAAACGAAAACAAATCCTACCATGCAGTCCGTGGCAATGAGGAAATTCAATATGCCCACCAGTGGTTCATCCCGAAAGAAATGAAAGCCGAGACAGTAACAAGTAATTGCCTCCGCTAAAGTGAATAGTTTGAGAATGAAAATGCTGTGTGAACAACTCCGATTGAATACATGTATGAGCAGTTGTAAGTGACGAAGATTCTTCGCTAACGACATAAGCCTCTTACTAACCAACGCTTCTCTTTTCCTAAAATAAAATTAATTTGAATCAAAAATTATTCTTTATGTTTTTGTAGTAGAGCAACCTGGAGTAGACCTTTGAAGATGTTTAAAAGATACACAACATTTTTTTAATTTTTAATTTTTAAGTAAAAGACGCTCTATTTATAAATTAAAAGAAAATGGCCCAAGATTATTTATTTTACACGAAAATGAAGCAGTTTTTTTAAATTCGCTAAAAATACGCATCTGTTTTTATAAATTACACACAAACTACGCAGTTTTTTTAAAAATTAAACAAAAAATTGACCGAGTTGGTTTAAATTACTCAAAAATGATGCCATTTTTTTAAATTGCGCTACATTGACTCAGGTTTTTAAAAATTATACAAAAATGACGCCCTTGATTTAAAAATTACACTCAAATGACGCAGTATTTTTAAATTGCGCAAAAATGACGCAGTTGTTTAACAAATTACACAAAAATAACGCCGTTGTTTTAAAATACTCAAAAATGATGCTGTTTTTTTTAAATTACGCTAAAATGGCTCAGGTTTTTTATAAAAATTATACAAAAATGACGCCGATGTTTTAATATGCGCAGAAGTGACGCAGTTGTTTAAAAAATTACACAAAAATGACGTCGTTTTTTTAAATTACGCAAAAATGTGGCAGTTTTTTCAAAAATTTTTTAGAAAACGACACCTTTGTTTTGAGTTTACACGGAAAAAGCGCAAGTGTTTGAATACTTGAAACAAGTTTTACACTGGATGAGATCATGTTTTATCAAAACCTCCACGAGTAAAAAATAAACAATTAGTTTTGCAAAAATATACACTGGCTTTAATTCACTTGAGCAATTTAGCCTACGCCTAAAAACATTCTGGTAACGCTACTGTGTTTTTGTACATATAAAATAATGGAAAACTGATACTTACGATTCTCCCTCTACTTGTGTTAGAAGTCGGTCAAGTTTGCCTTTGCAAACCTCAAAGGTCGTCAGATGCAAAAGTAGTTGAAAGTACATCGCTGTTGCTAGTCTACATCCCATGATAGCTTCAACGACAGCTGCTACTGCAAAAGCGATTGGTGTCTGGTATTCCTCGCCCAACGAACTGTAAATGAGTTGTGGTCTTTTGGGATCCAGAAGCAAATATGCCACAATAAACACCGTCGTCTCATACATCATAATCGGAATGTGAATGAGAAATATCTCTTGATATGAAAATTGAGTCAATTTTCGTTTTCCACGACGCTCTAAAAATTTCCATTCTACACTTGCCTCGTTCCAAACCGTTATAACAGAAGTTTTGCAAGTGAGTCTCATTTTGATCTCCAACAAAAACGCTGAAAGGGAAGCAATGACAAAATTCCAGTGTATTGATAAATTGGTCGAGTTGAAATTGTTCTCGTGGTCAAGTACAAGCTTGACAAATTGAATGCAGGAGTGAACAAAGTACGGAATGAAGCAAAGGAAATAAAGTAAATTGACGCATCGTCTCTTAATGGATTTCTGAGGTTTTAATTTTCCACTTTGATAATCATAGCTGAATGGGAGAATGCAAAGAGTGGATAACAAACGGATTGCAACACGGTTGAAGTAATATTCAGATTTGGATATCATTTTTAATACTATAAAGCGCAATTGCTTCGATATTTGGAGTGCTTTTCTACACGCCGAACCACGTTTCTTTGTTTAACTGTATGCAGACTGTAGAATTTGAGCTTTAACAAGTCGAAAATCCGCAGATGGTATGCAAAATTAGACAACAGCACAGGAATGTTTTTTGGAATGATTTCACAAGGATTACCCCCATTGCATATAAGTCAGTTGCACAAAAGTTACGCTTACAGAATAATAAGTGATGAAACCTGAAAAGTATTACTCGTAAATCACATTATTTTGTACGATTCAATATTAGATAGGAACTAGATGGCGTAACTATTCTGCGGGTGCTTCTATTGCGCAATTGACATAGGTATATACAATCATTTCAATATTACTGTTTATGGGTAAATATAGAAACGGCATTGCAGCATGTGAAGATCTTGCAAAATCATACAAATAAACATTTCAGCATTTTCTATTAGTTATGCATTCCGTGGGGTGGCAAAATACCTTTACACACAGCCATATGCTTTTTTAGCGTGATAGAAATCAACACTAATTGATTTTGTATTCTTTTGTTTTCGTGAAAAACAGTTAAACCCATTTTCCAATCTAAAAGCATCGCGTCGTAAGTCCAGTCAAGACTTAAAAGCTTGACTTAAAGACTTGATGTATTCTAAAAAAAAACTGTTTATATGCACCTAATTATACCTTTGCATCAAATGAGCTTGCATGCATTTTTATTTTCATTCATTAAAATTTCGATGTTATGTTTTAATGACGATTCTAATTTTTTCCTATTGCGCAGCCAGGAAGAGCTTATTATTTCGGGCAGATTCGGGATTGTTTAAATATTAGAAAACGTTTGCCATGCCAAGTTTGTAGAAGTGTAGCAAACTGACTGATTTTAAAAAATAGTTTGAAACTACTTCATCAGAAAGATTTGTTAGTACAAAGTTATAGCGATATGCAATAATTTTGCTCGAAACATGAAGATATGTAATGCATAAATACACGTACAAAACAGGAATCAAATATAATATCAAAAATAGCTTTCTTAAAGTTTATATGCAAATAGCAATGTCTTATTTCAATGTAGGTTCGTTTCATAATATTCCTAATACAAATATAATATTTATGTTTAAAGTGTATGCTCTCGTAATCATCGACTTCTGGTTGAATACTTTATGCAAACGCGTGGCTATGGCTATAAAAGTCCATTAGGGAGTCCATACATCCATAATCATTTAGCTATGAACCAAAAAATGTATGATGTAAGTAGTTAATCCACTAAACAAACAACCACACTTGCGTAGCAGCTTCTTCGATGGGTAAAACTGTATACTTACGTAAAGTATTGACAGCCAGCAAAATGGCCCCTACTCTACTTTTGATTTCTTACATAACTTGCAAGGTTTAAAAGGTTTTGTTTTTAACTGTTTTTACAAGAGGTTACATATTGCAAAATATTGTCAACATTTACATTTACATTTTAAATGAGAATAAGTGTAAACGTAAGTAATGATAAGACATTCAATAGGCTTCGTGTTTTTGATAAAGCATTTTATTAAAGTAAATTCAAGCATGATTTTAACTAAATGCTATTTTCTGCTAAATGATGTTAGTCTTACTAAATTACAATAATTAAAGTATAAACTCAGACGGGAGTGCTAGCTAAAAATTAAACTTAATGGAAATTTTAGGTTTGCGGAGTTTGTTTAATGAAGTTTAAAGCAGTGGCATTGCTTACTATGTTGTTAAATTTTGTCGTAAATTTAAGTTCTTAGTAAATGTTTTAGGAATTCCGCTTTTGCCATCATAGCCACACGCTTGCCATTAACCTGAATTATTAAAACATTTACCTACAAATACAATATTTCGTGCCAGTCATTGTCGAAGAAGAAGAAGGTATACGCCTTTGTGCACGAGGCATTAAAAATATGTCAATCAGCCTATGGTTACATAAGAGTAAGAGTTAGAGCAATGGTTTTATTCCACGCGCCCCTCCTGTATAAATAATAAAAAAAATTTAATTGAATGTACCTACATACGGTTCCTTTTTACAATTTAAAACGCATAAAAGCTTTCAGTAGCGTACGCAGGAATTTTTTTCTAGTTGGCCTGGAGAAAAAACTGGATCTTATTTAGTGCATATTTTAAAAAACGGCATCTAATTTTGTGTAGATTCTAAAAAACTGCAACTGATTTTATGCAAATTTCGAAAAATTCATCTAAATTTGTGTAAATTTCAAAAACTGCATCTGATTTTGTGAAAGTTTCGAAAAACTGCAAATAATTTTGTGTTAACTTCAAAACACTGCAACTAATTTTGTGAATTTCAAAAAACTGTATCCGCTTTTTTGTGTATTTCAAAATACGGCATCAAATTGTTTGTTTTCAAAAAGCTGCATCTAATTTCGTGTAAATTTCAAAAAGCTGCACCTAATTTCGTGTAAATTTCAAAAAGCTGCGTCTTTTTTTGTGTCAATTTAAAAAAAACTGTATGCACTTTTTTGTGTATTTTAAAAAACTGCATCCGTTTTTGTATAAATTAAAAACAACTGTATCTTATAAAACACTAACGCCAATTCTTATGTAGGCCTATAGTCAAGTTTGGCCTACCCCTGGTTACGCCACCGCACAAAGGTCTCACGTAGTGTTCTAAAAAGGAAGGGAAACTGCCGAGTAATCCAAATCAGTTTTTCCTTTGGTCATATTTATTAAGAATCATGCATTTTTAATATTCCACTTTATACAAGTAGTTATAAAATTTCTCACGACAAAGAAAAAGAAAACCAGTCAATTTACGCTTCTATTTCCAACAGCACTTATGTAATTTGGTCTTTACGAACACGTCAAAGTTCTGTAGTTGTAGTTGCTGCTCTTTTACTTCTCCTTTACGATTTTAAAAACTTTTGTAAGAATCTAATAAAAAACATTAAGAAATCTCATTTAAATCATAGCGACTGAAGTAATTATCCATTGCATTACCATGAAAAACGGAAAAGTAACAGCCCCGACAAAACATTCGCCACTACTAACTGCCAGAATGCGCGGATATATTCGCAAATCGTTTGTCTCATATGGAAAGTTTCATGCTCATCCATTTTCCTGGAACCACGAAAAAGATCTACCAGAGTTCGGGAAATCAATTTGGAGTCGCATTATCTGGAGATTTAATGTGCTTCTTGTTTTTGCATACGCTGTATTCGTTGTCGCGCGCTGCGTCCAAACGCAAATGAACGACGAATCGACCATATCTGAGCGCATTTACATGATCTTCGTTGCAACTTACTTCACATCCCATCCGATGTTTCACGTCGTTTTCTTCTTCTATGGCGAAGAGTTTGCGCAGTTTGTCGCCTCTTTTATGTTTTTCATCGACAAGTATTCAGGTATGAAATGAAAAACAGAAATGTTTTAATTGGTACAAAGGTTTGTGCATACAAGTACTTATAGATATATACTAATGTAAAATGGGGCGTAACTGGGTTTGGACTTAGATTGGTGCTGTGCACTTTTGAAATAACTATGTAATAAAATAAAAAATATAAAACCATATATTTTGGAATAAGCTTTTTTCAAAATAATCTATTTTTTTCTAAATAACACTTTTTGAAAACATATATGTATTCTTACTAAATGTAAGGTATTTTGAACAGGCGTAATTTTTCTAACTTACACTTTTTTGTTAGGCTCTAGCTTTTTCAATTTCCCGTTCTTATAGAACTTTTTAATTAAATCTTTCGACAGGGCACAATTTTTCTAATTTACGCTTTTTTGTAAGGACGTCATTTTTCCGGATGCAATTTTTTCAAGAAAGCATTTTTTTAGAAAGGCTTTAATTTTTCTGATAATCAGTGTTTGAAAAGCTTTAATGGGTTTAATTAAAACTTTTTGAAAAGCTTTAATTTTTTACAAATATCGAGCGGGGGGGGACATTTCAGCACCCATGCACTGAACTCACCCCAGCTACGCCCCTGAATGTAAACACACTTTACAATACATGTTAACTTTTGTTCACAGAAACGTATGTGGTTACAAAAAATCGACCAAAGGAAATCAAATTGTGCGACTTTATAATGCGAAACTTCAACATAAGCATCAGGAACCTTACGATCCTTACCATTCTGGACTGCATCGTACGTCCCACGTCACCGCAACACTTAACGTCACTCGTGAGTGACGCCAGTAAATTATCGTTCTTTGCGAAACTACCGTATCTTCTATTCCTCTTCTACTACCTTCTGATGTACGAATGCATGGGATACCTTGTTGGAAATGTTTTGTTTGCCTTCTGCTTTTCCATGACTGTGATTTGCAAGGAACTTGGGTAAGTATGCTATGCTATGACGCAAAAAAGGTAATTATCATATTGCAGCCTATAATCGATTGTTAATTACATGTATAAAAAAATCACTTAATTCCAGAAACGGCGAGAAAGCTGTTTCGTCAGAAAATGTACGGCAAAAGGAAAATGCGCTTCGTGTCTATGCAAGCCTTCGAATCTTGATGCAGATGTTCAACAGAGTATTTGGGGACTCTATTCTCCCCTTAATAAAAATTGTCCTTGTATTTGTGACAATTCTGTGTACCTACGGGGCGTTTCGTTTTCAAGGCACTATTGCGCTTTCGCTTGGATTCACGGCCTTCTTTTTTGGCACGCATATTCTACTGGATTTCAAATTTCTGGCGGAATTCCATGGGATCTCAACACGAGTGCTACAAACTTGGAGCATGGACTTGACCAAATTACCAAGGAATGAATACAGCAAATGGATGGGAAAAACAATCAAGTCGCTTCCATCTCTAAAAGTTGTAATTCGCTCCAAGTACTTTGTCAACCGGGAAATGGTTATGACACTTTTTGAGACGATAGTCATCGAGACAGCCAACTTTTTGCTTATGTATCCTTAATAGTATTACGTTGAAAATTAAAACACTTTAAAGTTTCTTCATATGCGTGTTATGGAAATTTTACGATATAGAGTTACGCAAAACGTACACGCTAAAAATTTGTTTTAAGTTATCACGCTTTACATATCCAGGGGCACTTGGAAGCTAAAAATAAACTTATACAATCATCAGTCATGTTTTTATTTAACAAAAAGAGTGTCTTAATAACAATAAAAATAATATTTATGTAAAAAGCTATTTTAGCTGCACAATATTTATAAAGTTAAAACTTGTCGAATTATTTTTCCCGTTGTTCTCAGTATCTCCTAACTTTATATCATAATTGTTTGTCTTTAAATTGTTGTGCAGTTAGCAAACATTTTGGAAAAGCTCATACATAGTTTTTTGTCCCGGATATCACCCCAGCCTCCATTTCTCGTAGGTGCGGCGTCCAATTGTAGGGTTTCATTAGAAAAACCAAGTGTAGGAGGAAATAGCAACTTTTGCTCAGAAAGAGTATCCATTGTGCGTCTCAAATTTATAGCATTTGAAGCAATGTTGCAGCCTTCAGGTGCATCAACTTTATGCTGTCCGTTACTGTATTAAAAATGTATTAGTATTAAGCTTTTATATACGCGCAAACATTTTTCAAAAACTTAGCAACTTAGCACAAATAGATCACGATATGTCATTTGACCCCAATAATCTCGACTCCTATCGGTCAGAGCTTTTCGGTGCCAGGAAAAAAAGTAATTCGTCGGAAAAGCTGTACCTGGTGAAAACATTGTTTACAAATCTCAGCAAATAGGTAATCCGTTTACCATATGGCGGGACACCACGTCCTTTTGCGCTTATTAAAAGTTCTGTTTGCCGTAATTAATTTTTTTCAAAAATGTACAATTTCCCTTATAGGCACTTCTTGCAAAAACGTCTAATTTTTCAAAATTATATTTTGCAACGGGTTTAATTTTTTTGATATTTTTTGAAAAGAGGTTTATTTGTTTAATAAAAAAAAATTAAAAAAATTTCATTTTTCCAAGATGCTTTTTGTAAAAACGGCGTAATTTTTTCAATAAGCAGTTTTTGGAAAGCGTGTCTTTTTTTGACAACATGTTTTGAACGGGTGTAATTTTTGCAATAAACATATTTTGAAAAATAGCGCGATTTTTGCAATTAGAATGTTTTGAAAAAGTTCCGTTTTTTCCAATATATTTTGAAAAAAGTACCTTTAAGAGGGGAATGTTTTGGAGTTGGAACCCAAGCACAAACTTCAGGTACTCCTTTGATCAGATGGTATATGTTTATAAGCGCATAAGATTTAACTTACTTACCACTTCCCGTTGTGAAATACTCTTGGAAACTCGGTTTGTAAAGTGATAACGGGCCGAGGGAAGCAGTAACGAAAAACTGACTTTAGACTATAATCCCAATTATAGTCGTCGTAGCTACAAAACTCTAGCGTACACTTTTCCATAGATTCCCAAAAGGTCCGATTGAAGGCCATACCATAAGTACTGTAGGAGTTGCTAACTGTAGCCTATTAAAAACAAAAATCACCTTGTACATAAAACTTTAACAACTTAAAACAAGTAATTATTATTTCATGCGCTTTAAAATACGACTTGGCATCTACATTGGAGTAGAACGATGGATCTTCTGATCTGATTTCAAAAATATCATTTATGCGTAGTCCCACTTCGAGAATGCTGCATCCACCGCAACGATTCTCCCTCATTGAGGACTGCATGAGATTCAGAATCCAAAGAAGATCGGGTGCCGCATAATAGTCTTCTTCGAGGAAAGCAACCAAACCAGTGTGATTCTCAAGGGCAGTTATGTGGCCAAAGACAAAGTTGATTTTCCACCAAACATGATGCTTTACTTGGGTGAAAAAAGCTTCTCTGTAGTTTCCATACATGTCCGGGTTCTTCCAGTTCTCACATTGTATTTCTTTTGCTCTGTTTTGCATTCAAAAAAATACAACAAAGCAAATTACTCTTATGACTCTTTTGTTAAATGAAAATATATTAACTTCGTCATAGTAAGGTGCAATATTTGAAGGCTCCGAAATAATCGGGGTCATAGGTCAAAAGGTTGCATAAGGTTAATATATGCACATGTGATTTATTACATTTCGCTCTTTTTTAATATCTGAATTTCTATTTTTCACACTTTTAAAAAATTCTAAATTTTTATTTTTTACACTTTAGCAAAAAGGCTAAATTTTTACTTTTTATAACGTTTAAATAAGTCTCAACTATTTGTCACACGTTTTCAATAGTGGGATTTTCTATTTTCGACACTTTTTAAACCAGTTTTTTTCAGTTTTCACTTTTTTCAAAAATGCCTAAATTTTAGTTTTCTCAAATGTCGAAAAAGTCAAAATTCCAATTTTTCACCCTTCTTTAAAAATTTTGAAATTTAATTTTTACACTTAAAGAAATTCTAAATTTTATTTTTTTGCACATTTCAGAAAGTTCTTATTTTCCATTTTTCACACTTTTCAAAAAGTTTTAATTTTCATTTTCAAACTTTTTCAAAAATTCTGTATTTCCATTTTTTGGACTTTTATAAGTCTGAACTGGTGCTTTTTACACTATTCAAAAAGTGTACTTTACTGTCTTGAATTTTTTAACAAGTTGTGAGTAATTTTCTTCATTTGAAACTAATGTTAAAGATATTATGTTTTGCTATAGGTAATTGGTAAACCGGCATTTACTGCTAATATTTTGGAAGTTACCAAAAATGCACCTATTTCTTTTTGTTCGTAGCTTACAGCACCTATTAACATTTTTTCCTCTATTTCTATTAAATTCTATTGTTACATGTTAAGATGCTTCTTTGTAGTTACAGGTTAAGAATTTAAATACTGAGTCTATTTAGGCTATCCTCGTTGGAGGACAGTGTCAAGTTTATTTTGTTTAATAAAGTTGTCTTTCTCACCTTTGGGCAGATAATGTTTTAGCACAGTCATTCATTCCTTGTCCAGGAAAACGGTCTGGATTCAATTGAAGAGAATGTGGGTAAAATATTTGGAGGACGCGCGCAAAGTTTATTTGCTCTATTACTTGATTTATCTCAGGTAAGAAGACATCATGTGAGAAAATTAAAAGAGAGTTTTCAATTTCGTAAACGTACGACAAGCTAGTGATGAAGGATTTCAAATTTTCTAAGCGTGAATGAACTTGGATTAGGAGGACAGGAGTTGTTTCGTTGACTTCACCGAATTTATCCAGGTTCAGAATTAACTGGGAACAAATTAAATAAACCATGTAGTTGCTTCTTTACGTATTTAAGCTTTGATAAATCAAGTGTTTAGGGTAAAGACTCGAACTAACCCTAAATCCAAATGTTTCGAAATTGTTTTTTAAGAACACAAAAGATGTTCCATTTCTGACTGTCATTTAGCAGCTTAATATACGATTTTTTTTGGAAGTTTTAAGGTAAACACTTGACACATATTCAAAGAAATGTAACAAGCAATTTTTGCACCAATTTAAAATTCGTAATTACAATGTTTTTTTACTGTTTACAAGGACGTAACTAAAACACGCTTCTACTATTTGTAAAACCAAACGAACGTTTTGACCCGTCACCAGACCATTTTCAGAGTTAAACCGAGAATTAGAAGTCAATATTGAAAAAGAGAAGTTTACCCTTTAGAGTGTCTTACCAAAAACGCTCACACTATTAGAAAAGCCATTTGAAAGCTTGCATTTTTCAAAAAGTCGCAATTGCAACGTTTATATTTCAAATATCGTAATTACAACGTTCTACACTTCTGTAAAAGTCGTCACAACGACGTTTTGCTCTTTCAAACAGTCGTAATAACAACGTTTTACATTTTTTTAAATAGTCGTATTTACGCCGTTTTGCACTTTAAAAAAAACCGGCGACACACTTTGAAGTAGTGAACTCTAAGTAAAGGAATTCTGGAATTTGTTGCAGCTTGTGAATTTAGATTATTTTATCTTAAAGATGTTTGTTTTTGATTGAATCATATGATACAGTTTCAAGCATTCGGATTTATGCCAGTTTCACGTTTCAGAATGGATACGCAATTAACTAATTACCTGCTGAGCGTTTCGCATCCTGATTTCTGCAGAAATAATCGCGATTTGTTCTTCGTTCAAAACTTTTCGTGACCTCAGTTTCAAAAGGCTGGAGCGAAGTTTTTGCTGAAATCTGTTGAAATTAAGAAGACGAGCAAATTCCTTGGTTTGTTTATTGCCAAAGAACCAAAAAATATTAAAAAGGTAATATTTAGACATTAGCGAAATACCTTGCGACGAATGTTTTACGCTCTTTTTTTCCCCTCACTGTACCAATATTTTGATCTGGATATTTATATTCTTTATTGTCACTGTTCAAGAGTAAGTACATGTTCAAAATTATTACAATACCCACAAAAACAAATGTATTATTCCGGGACGGATGCCGCTTTAAAAGGTGTAAGAACCCTCTGCTTTTCATTTTGAGTTAATTTAAAGTATTTAGGATAAACAGTTCGAGTTCTACAAAAAAAACCTGAATTGTAGTTGCGGAGGAGCTTTGAAAGTCAAAATAGGAGCTGTGGGAGAAGGCACAGATTTTGCTGATTATTTTATCTCCTTTTTTCTAGACGGGAAGTAAATTTTTATTCAATAACTTCCTAACCTTCATAGTTCATAGCAACTTATCTTTGTTTCTACATACAAGTTTAAATCAACCTTACTGTTTTTGAAATTAAATTCATAAACACTTTTTAAATCTCTGTGCAAATTAGCTGATTGCTGCACAAAGTACTGCAATTTAATCAAAATTTGCATTTTGTATTTGTATTGAAGTAGATAACGACATATCTAAAAAAAAATGTATGTATACGTCAGTGTTTGCACAGTCTATGCGGAAAGTACACTCGTAGCAAATACTTTTATCTCTATGTCGTATATCTACGGTCTGGAAGCACTTCAAATACCCATCAGAATAAATGAATAGAAAAGATCAATTCGCAACTTTTTACTCCCAGAATAAGCGAATATATTCGGCATATAATTATAAATATATAATTATATATATATTAGTATAAATCTTTTGTCTCATACGGAAATTTTCGTGCGTATTAAGATTTACTAGAGCTCGGGAAATCAATCTGGAGTCGCATTATCTGGAGTGGAGATTTAATGCGGTTGTTGTTTTTGCATACGCTGCGGTCGTAGGACGATTTTCCAAATTACAGGTTTTGGAAGGATTTTTTACTCACACCAACTACTAACCAGCAGCCCATAATAACTTTTACGATAGCTGCCACTGCAAAAGCCACTGGTGTCTGGAATTCCTCGCCCAATGAACTGTAAATGCGTTGTGGTCTTGTGGGATCCAGAAGCAGATAGGCTACAATAAATGCCGTCGTCTCGTACATCATGATCGGCATGTGAATGAGAAATAATTAATTAGTGAGCTCAAGGTAGAAGCGGGTTGCACTGTTCTGAGTTATAAACTGGAGGAAGAAGTAAATTGCCATTCTTTGTAATGAACGTAGTTCAGAATTGCATGTAATTATGTGTATGCAATCTACTGAAGGTAGTAAACAGCTTTGACATTTAATTTTAAAACGTTTTAATTTCCTGAAAAACAAACTGAAGGTAGAGAAAGGTTTGGAGTTTTTAAAACATTTTAGTTCCCAAAAAGTAAACTGCACTTTAAAACTTTTTATTTTCCTTATGGTAAAAATAAGATAAGAAGTATTTTAAGGTTTATACTTTTATTTTTATTTCGTGGTTGTAAGACGGACAATGTTTTTTAATTTGCATAAGTATTTGATGTTCTAATAAAGAACTTAATGTACGAAATGCATTAGTTTTGTTGCACTTGACTTATGGTATTAAAGGTTTCAATTTTTAATGTTAAAAGGTTTCAACATAATCATACATATAGTATAGTGGTCTGGATGTTGTACCCTACTAATAAATTGAATGTATAAAAGGTTTTAAAACCATCAAGACAAAGTGAATGCAGAAGTTAAAATTTCATAGTTCTAAACTTACGGTAACAAAAGGTTTTTAAGGGACTGAATTGTTTAAATGGATAAGTTTGTAATTTTAAAAGGTTTGAATCTTAAAAGGTTTTAATTTTTAATTATACAAGATTTCTGTTTTAACTTCAAAACGTTTTAATTTTAAAACGTTTCAGTTTTAAGGTTTCAAAAGGTTTTAATTTCGTCAATTAAAGATGAAAATGAGCCTTACTTTCGGAAGTTAAAAAATAAGATGAGACAACAAACGTGAAACTAATAAATAATAGAGGTATACCCTGGTCGCTGTAAACCCGTTGTACTTGCAAAAATGTAAAAATTACTATGGAGATGTAAATTTTTTTCAAAAAATCCCACTGCAATTTT
>JAAXYX010001609.1:0-21810 GCA_036851915.1 Ptenothrix huangshanensis | reverse complement strand
AGATTAACTTAAAGGGATGGTATTGAATTCCCATGTGATTTCAGCATTTCAATTTCCAACAAAGATGAACGCAAAACGACTCAGGATACATTTAAAAGTTTGTTACGGAAGATTTTAATTATAATTATAGCTTGTTTGTTTTCTAATAGCGAATTCTTAGAATACGTAGAGTTTGATAACAGATTTTGCAATCTGTGCAAGCCATATTCACCAAGTGTCACAACTCAATCAAAGTATTATTTCAGTAATACCTTTTGTGTCTCCGAACAATGTCATACAAAAATAGGTAGAACTGACAAGATGAGGTAAGCACGTAGGACTAAAGTGATTATCTCGTTATAACGGGAATTGTGAGTTACAGAGTTACATTGCTCATACTTGATTGGCAAATACGAGAGAGAAAGTAATACCTTTATCACACTGCTAAATACATACAACTACAACAGTAACTGCCAATACGACAGTAAAATACCATACAAGCACATTTTAAGTATTCATATAATATACGCACATTATGGGTTGTTATGATTGTGGAAGTATATTTCGAAATACCTGAGACATTATAATATAAAATTCATAATTTGCACATACTTTCTCAATAGGACTCCAACGTTGACCCCAGTAAAGACAAAGAAAATAACTTTAAATGGAAAGGCTGTGCACAGAATGTGATTTTTAGTCTGAACTTTGTTCGCCGATTCGTGGACGCTGGTGAAAGCAATCTTCGTGATGCAAAGGCGCGAGCGACGCTACACAACAATCGTGCAGGGAGACAAGTAAGTTGAGCAATTCCGTTGTATTTCTCGGGTCTTTCCTAATCAAGTGGAGAGAACAGAGTAAATAACTTTTGTATCTTTTCTGTTACCCTACCATTCAAATGATTCAAACATTTTAAGCTGTTTGCCGACATTTCAACCATAGAACAGATGCGATCTAGATAAAATATTCAAATACTTACCGTTAGTATGTATGTAGGTGTTTGGTTACGGCAGTATTTATACTTTATTGATGGAAGTCGAGTAGACAGGTTACTACTGCTAAATAGGATTGTATTATGCAAGCTGATAGAATTGACAACTCTTTTTAATATTTTCTGTGAAAGGAAGTTCAAATATGTTCAAGTAGAGGCGGAACAAGTATGTACCTACTTAGGTACATGTGTTCATGACAAAATGTTTTCTATAAATACAAAAATACTACGAACTACTTACGACGAATGAGGAAGGGACAACCAGTTGCATTGTAGGAACTTTGAATCTGCATCTGTCAGTGATAGGGATAACAGATCTGGAAAAAGTAAGATGAGATGAGATTGCATAAAAAATTGTCTTGTTGTTGTTGTTGTTGTATTGTGTAAGTCTAGGCTTTTGAAAAGCAGGCACCTTCACTCTGCAAATGTCATGGACTGAGTGGCTCCTGTACGATGCAGACTTGTTGGAGGACACCACCAAGTATTCGGACCCTTGGCTTTTCATTGAAAGAGAAGTACGATGGGGCGATTAGAATCACCATCGATCCAGCAGGCAGACTCATTCCAGCCGACAAACTTCAAAAGAAACCCAGTAAACTGAATCTCGTTTACTTTGAGGACTCTCCTGATTTTTGCTTTCTAAACAAATCTCGAGGTAGGTACTTCTGCTTTCTCAGCTCTCATTCGCTCCTTTGTACTGTACTCTTCTCATCCTTACCTTCTGTGTAACCGCATCTTACTACAGCTTATTTAACTCTTCCTAGACACACACACATGTAGGAACATGTAATTCCCCATGTTCTCTCTTTCTTGTAGTGAACAGTCCCGAAGTTGGCTAGACGAGGATTTTAAGGTGAACTATACACATCAAAAATCACGTTCATTTTTCAGTAGTCACAATTTTACGAGCGTTAATTATTTGCAATTCAATTAACTCAATTCAATAGTTGTACCATTTGCTGAACTACCGCAACAGTCACTGCAAATAATTATACCAGAAAAATAAAATATTACTATTAGAATAATCTAGCTTTTCTATTTCGTGTAGATTACAAAACTGAAGATTTCCATTATGGTTTTAAAAAATTATAATGGTTTGTCCCTTTGTAAGTAAGGCTTGTATGTTCAAAATATTCATTTTTTGATTTTAAATGAACAAAATTGCCATTCGTAAAAATGTTTACTATACATTGAAATTTTCTCTCTTAATAAGTTCGACTTATACATTCCCCGTCTAGCCATCTTGGGTTAGTTGGTGTTCGTATACATATCGTAATGTTGCGTTGTTGAAAAACCCCTGCAGAATGTCGAGACAAGTCTAGAAGAAAGAGAAAGAGAAACTTAATTGGTTTGATTATTGAATTAAAATCAGGTATGCTTGGAACAGGGAGCCGTTCGTGCAATGCAACGTCTGAAGGGGAAGACTCGTGTGATATATTATGTTGTGGACGTGGTTGGACCTCCAGTCAAGTCGTCGTTTCCTATCGTTGCGAGTGCCGCTTCAATTGGTGTTGCGAAGTACAGTGCAAGGAGTGTAAAGAAATCAGAGTTGAATCTCGATGCAAACCGTACTTGTCGTATTCTTCCCCAGTCTACTCATCCAGATCCCGATCCAGTCGTCCGAGCACTAACTCTTCCAGTAACCATAACCATCGACGTCGAATCGATCGAAAAGTGTCCGATTACACAAAGGAGCCGATAATGACGATGAGACAGTTTGAAACAAGGGAGACCGATCTCCTCGTAGCGAGTGGTAGTAGCACAAGTAGGAATGTTAATGTATCTTGCCATGGCATGGATGGTTGCGGTCAAAATTCAAAGAGATCCACATCCAGACAATTATTATCGCCAGTGTCATCATCATCATCAAGTTCGACTGTTGTCATAGTGCGTGACACGAGGATACAAGTTCCAGGTTAAGTTGGCAAGCTGAATTCTTGGGCTTTGTGTGCTCTCGACTTTGTTCTCGTCCTCTTCCTCTGATCTCGTTCTGCATTCTCTTCGAATCTACATCCAATTCTTCCATTTAATACTTTGCTTTGTACGGAAAACGTGGAGATGTGGAGGTGGAAGAGAGAGACGCGAAGCCGATTGTACTTGGACGATCGAGGATAGCAGAGTGAGATGTGCACTGAGTGAGNGGTTAAGTTGGCAAGCTGAATTCTTGGGCTTTGTGTGCTCTCGACTTTGTTCTCGTCCTCTTCCTCTGATCTCGTTCTGCATTCTCTTCGAATCTACATCCAATTCTTCCATTTAATACTTTGCTTTGTACGGAAAACGTGGAGATGTGGAGGTGGAAGAGAGAGACGCGAAGCCGATTGTACTTGGACGATCGAGGATAGCAGAGTAAGATGTGCACTGAGTGAGACTGCATTGAGTGGTACTTATACGTGGAATTCCAAGCAACTCCATTTGCCAGCCAGCCCAGGATTCATCATCAAAGGTAATCCAGAATGAGTATCGAAGGTTTCCTTGTAGGTATATAGCTATCCGTATCATGAAACGACGACAGCTTTACTTTGACAAACGAGATCGAAACGGGTACATAGATAGATTCCTGAATGCCGAATACAACACTGCAAGTATCAGAATCAAATGACATGAGCATGTCATGTGCTGTACTTTAAAAGCCCAGAATCGGATTACTTACCCTATCCTGTGATGTCAAGTGTAATCTTGAGATTGTGATCTTATCTGGATCTCATATCTTCCATTACTAGTCCTTCCTATTCATCCAGCATCCAGTATCCAGCATCCAGAGCTTCCTCTTCTCATGTGACCGTCATTAAAAACTTACCGACCAACTAATCATTTGCCTTCCATTTCCATCCAATTCATCAAAGTTCGATCAATCGTCAACTCTTCCCATTTCAACTTCAACTCATAACCACTTCTCCAGCTCCGGGTTTAGCTCTGCTCTCAATTTTTATTTATTGTCCTATTACATATGGATTATGCAACCGTATCTTCTAAATTCCTTAAAAGTTAGTTTCCGTAGTCCGTATAATAACAGCACAGTATTGTGATTTCTAGTATAAATTCCAGAGTGGCAATTCGTGTTTAACGAGCCAATTAACAAGGGAGCGGAATTATTCAATCTTTGCATTAATTTAAGTTGCTAAGTTTTAAGTATTTAGATACATATCGTCGTTGAAGATGCAAAACTTAACATCTTTTCGTTTAACGTTATGGGAAATTTCAGTGGATGTTACGTTTTTACCTTCAACGACGTCATATGTACATACATACATCAAAGGCAGAACTTTGAATAAGAAAATAGAAAAAGCACAAACGAAACACGTACTCAACAAACTTGTATTAAACTTCAACTTGAAGAACAAATTATTTCTACACAAAGTGAATCCGACTTTTTACATAGCAGTGATACCGAAGGTCAGTGAAGACGACCATGGATTGAATTTCGCAGATTTTGAAATGATTAGTTTTTAAGTTTTTGCTGCAGGCAAAGTGACGGGGATACTCTGCAATCCTAATTAACAAATTAGGGGAGCCAAACGTGGGAATGACGAAAATGTGTGTCAAAAAGTGAAAGAACAAAGGATAACTGCTCCAACTATTGTACAATTAGTAAAAATGAATCCCACTTACATATTCATTCACATTTATCGCAACCAAGCACATTTCGTCGTTGAAGAGACAAAATTTCGCATATCCTATTCAATTTAATAGGAAATGCGTTATTTTCCCTCTTAGCCGACGATTTGTGGAGTATTGATATTGATGACATCATTTCAGCAAATCATGAATGTCAATAGTCAACATTTTACGTTTATTGAAATGAATACTACAATCTATAATGCTCTCAAGTTCATCAAAGTATTTGAAACTCCAATGTATATTTCAAGTAACGATTGAATCTAGTCCACACATTATATGATTAATGCTTTCAATTAACTTTATCAATTAATAACAGTAGCACTAAGTAACTTAAATAATTTAGTGGTAAAGTTTTGTGCATTCCTTTGAGTTGTTACTTAATTCTTATAAAATGCAAAATGTAATGGAAAGTAAAGTATTTTGAGTTAAAAGTGTGTGGGTAATAATTAATTTATTTCGAATGCGGGTAATAATTGTATAGGTAATTCTATATGTAAGGTAGGTACCTACCGTATTCATTCTTTTAGAGCCCCCGGGGCTATAATTTTTCAAACGGTTCCGACCCAGGCTCAATTAGAGACTTGTGTTGTATTAGAGACTCGGGCTCTACCCATTTAATTCAATGTATTAAGGGCCCCGGGCTCTATGTCAAACTTGATCCGATACCCCGGGATGTATTAGAGACCCGTGCACTAAAAGAGGCCCGGGTTCTATACGAATAAATACGATACTTCCCTTTGCCAAACATACCGAATGGAATTAGCATATTCTTATTCTTTAACCTTCACCTCAAATATAAATTACTCATATTTGTTTAGAAATTGCTTCAGGATACTAGAAACGAACTAGAAGAACTAAAGCAGTATTGTCGGAAAAATAATTTCCAATCAGCGTTTATCTTTATCCATAGCCGTCATCATGATATGCCATCACACAAAATTTACTGTACCCCGCTAGCATTTTTCAATGAAAGCCAACGCAAAAAGAGGTTCACATTCTTAATGCTTTTCTATGTAGTTATGAACTGCTTCATATTTTAATAAGCTTCATAAATTGAAAGTATAGCGTTAGGGAACCGACAACTGGATGTGTACAATGATTTTCGAATACTTCAGCTACCAGCTGGATTCATAGGAGAAAAATAGGTAGGTAATTACCACATTGTACTTTTTTGCTAGGCGCGTAAGCATTGTTTCAAGTCTCCTGTTTCTTAATGACATCTAAAACTCATCGTCAATCAAAATATTAATATACGATACTTACCCAGATAATTGCAGTTCCGATAATTGATTGTGCATAAAAATCGTTTAACCACCTTCTATCATCTACATTCTACCTTATAAGCGGAAGGGGGTAAAGCGATACAAAACCTACAGGTAAGACTGCTGTATCTTTATAGCACTTTATTACCTAGCGCCTAGCAGTAAAATTGGTAGGTGTCTGCCTGCATCGGGCGCCTAAAGAGAGGGCAACATAAGACTAAAGGTGCTGCACAACAGCAAAAAACCTTGTTGCTACTCATAAAGGGAAGTGACGCCTCATGGTGCATTTTCAGGTGCTTAATTGCTTCCTACATTTAATTAATTATTTGCGCCTATCGTTGGGTATAACAATAAATTGGCTGTTAGAGTTCCTGTCCTGGTCCTGAAAGGCTTGTTACTGAGTCACATTAATGGAAATACGTCGGTACCCATTTTAGTTGGATCTTTGTGTGGTATAGTGCCTGTCTACCTATTTCATATCGATTTCAATTATGAGATTCCTTATAGAGAAGTATATATACGTGAATAAATGACGCCTGCTAGATCCAACGCACACGCAATGCAGCTCACGCACTTGATTAAACAAGGTGAACAAGCTCTACGCACTACGCACAATAGAAAGATTGCCGAAATGCATGGATAGGAACCCTCCAGCAGAATGGAACAGCACCCTTACCCTTACATATTACGGATAGGGTTCCTATCGTGATCGTGATTGTGATTCTGACTGAGGGGTGGCACAATAGAAATAGATGCACAAGTAGAAGCCAGAAAAATTAAGGCGGCAATCAGATAATCTTCAAAATAATTATTGTAGAAAAGCCTGTCAGTGACCAGCGTTCGAGTGATGTAAGTTACGTCAGTCAGACAAGTTTCATTAAGTTCAACTTTGACAATTGTTACGTTACGCTGCCAAATCTTTTCAGGTGAGTAATCTAATTTTTGAAACAGGAATATCTTTGGAGTATTTTGATTAAGGTATATGATTTTTAAAAACGAAAGTTGCGCCTATTTACTTGGGTGACATTTAAGTTTTTATATACTTTGAAGTTTAGGGTGTGGGAGTAACGAATTGCTAGCCTAATTAAAAGTACGGTACCTGTATGCAGTTTTACTGATGTCTTTCATCGTTGTAGTATGCTTGTCGGCACTCTTGCAACCTGCAAATGTACACGTTATATTTGTGCGTTGCTGTAATTCATTATTGCTGTCAATTTTCTAGAGATTGAAACAAAATAGAAGGATGGAGGAAAGTGATTCTCAAACAGGTGGAAATATTCTTTCTGAAGGAGACGACTGGTGGAAAGAATGGATGGTTTGGATTGTGACGAACCCATGGGACTTCCTGTACTATTTGTTTTTGGGTTTATCCCCCTTGTTTGTGATTTCGTTAATTCTTTCCTGGAAACTATCCAAGTCTTTCGAAGCTCAGGAGAAGAAGAAGAAAAGTACAAAGAAGTCGTCTGCTTCCGCCAAACTGAAGACAACGCGGACGCTTAGGAGCAACAGCAGCAAAACGGATTAATTTCTAAAATCCTACTTTGTATTCCAGCTCGAAACAAGCATACCTATGATTTCATAACAATTTTATGCGATTTTAAACTCGAGTAATTAATTTTTGTGTTTCAAATCAATTATATTATACTGGTACTCACTAGTAAAACGGATGCATGGTCACAAAATGATGAATTTGTGCTTGTGGTACAATTTTACACGAATGATTTGTCCCGCATGTGTCATGGCCTTTACCCTTTTCCACCTATTATTATTATTATTATTTATGTAAAACTTGTTCCACTTATCCACTTTGAACTGTGTGTTTAGCATAATTATTGACCATTGGTGGAACTTGCGTTACTTTCATACATGTACAAAGTTTCGATAAAAAGTGTGTACAAATAAATACGTATTGAGATGCTGAGTATTATTTCGCTGCTGTAGCTAGTTGTACATATTATTATATTCGAAAATGTTATGCGATTATGACGGTAAAACAAACCCAACGTTAAATTCCTCGTCTTCTGAATTGATTTCATTTCAATATACAGTGGAATTTTCCTGTAGTGACATCGTTCATAGTGCCAATTTGTTAGTGACATACTAATGCGTCCCCGCCAAAACGCCTACGTAAATGCATAGGAGCTCATTGACCATAGTGAAATTTTCATTTACATTCTTGTTATAATGACATGATTTTCAATCCCCTTCACATGAAATCCCTGCATATTTATGTTGGATGTAATGACATTCCAAATTTATAATGATTATTATAATCATTATTACTTTTAAAAAATCTAGAATACAGATATTCTTTTTGTAAATGTAAGACATTAGCTATGCGTGTGTATTTGACTACATTCATAAAACCGAGACCTACTGTGAAAAATCTACGTTTAGTTCCCTTAGACAGACCACTTTGAACGAGTATCTTGTACACGAAGTTATTTTATTCATTAAGGTGATTTGGTCTTAGCCTGCACAACTTTTATTTACTTTACATATTTTATTACGTTACTCTTGTACTTGAACAAAGAAACACGACAGTGAAAATGAGATTTCGTTTGAATATATGCACTGTATGTTATAGCACATGTTTTATAAGGACCTTATGTCATACTAGACCTGTAGTGACAATCTTACTTATTAGTGACATAAAATGCTCGGCCCTTGCGATGTCACTATAACGAGATTCCACTGTATATGCAAGTATGTTCGAACTTCTTATTCACTGCTGGAGTTCACGATTTTATGACCGATATGATCTTAGCAACGTCAGTTAGACTTTCTTTAGTTTTAGTTGCAACATGTATACATATCTGTAGTTAGTAGTTATTCATCACACCGTTCCATAAACTGTGATTTGAACTTTTAAGAAATATTTATGAATATCTTTAAATGTCGAATTCATAATTTGCAGAGTATGAAATGTGAAATGAAAAAGCGGCGATAGTTCATCAATTGATCATTGACAACCGATTAGGCACTTCCTTGTTTTAATAATGAATACCATGTAACACATGCAGAAATAGTAGCTATTTTTAAAGGACACTATCTCCGGTGAGTATGTCTCGGATTATCCGCTCAGTCACTGAATCGGATATGACACACCTTGTCCAGTAACTTGACAGGGTTTTGGAAAATGGCAAACCCACTTTGCATTAATAATTTGAAAATAATTGTGTGGAATGGATAGCCAAAACTTCGAAGATACAATGATTTTTACTAGTGAATCCAGCCCTCTGAAGGATTTTGCACTAGCTATTCAATTTAGAATTGACAGTTCAATGCACCTCTATAACGTCGAAAATTAATACTTGATAGCCAGAGACAAGTACTTGTTGGACAGAGTTCTGAGCTTTTGGAAAAGAATAAGTTCAGTGTTCGCCATAAACCCGTCGACCGAAAAGATGACCGATGAGAAACAATGAGACAAGGCTTTTTAAAGATTTCCAGATTCACGTGAATGCATATTTTAGTAGCAATGATTTGTATTGTAGGAAACTACAATGTATAACACAAGCAAATTTTATTTGAATTGCTTGTATAGCTAGGTTTATAAGCCCTAGCTTAAGCTATGGCTACCGATATATCGAACTACATATTAAATACAACTCTCCAAATCAACTCTGACCATAAAAATCAATAGCAGTAAATAATTATTTATCTTTATCGTTCTTGTCTTTGTGATCTCCGGGTGACAATTCATAGTCTTCGTATCGAGGGAAGTTCTGTATCAAATCATGTTCAGGGTAAGACACGGGAATATTATTTTCAAAAATGTGTAACTTAATTGCAGAACGTATAAATACAAGATAATTATGTCTTACAAATATTTTTTGATCGCCCGGATCTTTAGTAATATATCCTTTTTCTAGAGCATTCTTTTTAGTTAATTCCATAATAGCGGTATTTTTAGCGATTTCTTCAGGTGTTGGGGGTACAGCCCTTCTTCCCCTCAGCCAAGCTAAAATTATTATTAACAATTATCAGAAAATAAATTATTTTCACTGTTACTACTACCTATCATTGCACGAAAGTCGCAGTAACAAAAATCCATAGGTCAGAAATTAATTGATTAATTTTTAATTAATCAAAAAATCATGCCAACAGGTATGCATAATTTTGAAACTGTTTGCACCTTCCCACTCGGCAGGAAGATCTTGGTCAAATTTATCTTTGACTTTTGGTTCAAACCATCTCGAGTCTCTCCTTTTTCCAATACTAGGGTCTAGAACACAGAAATATCAAAATAATCTAGGTGTATGATTATCAAATAAACTACAAGCTTTTCTTGATGATGGAGTAATAGATAGCAGATAGCTTAAAATGAAAACAGCTCAAAAAAACTTTACCTGCAGGGATCTCGAAGTATTTGTTACCCAATTTGTCTACACCTTTTAAATTCCCTTTGAACTGACGAGGTCTCAAAGAATTTCTGAAGTTGTTCCAAATTGTTAGTATTAGATTACTTTCCTTCGTCATCTTAATCTGATAATACAAAGGAAACAAACACAAATAACAATTATGTCTGTAGCAGTGGATAAACGAAAAATGTGAATGAAATCTGCTGTAGTGCAACTTGTGAACTTGTATCTTATTAACTACTCATACAATTTAGACTGCGGCCCTTAAAAGTGAAAAATAGAAACCTGATTGGTATGTTCTAATTTCTTTCGAAAAGTGATTTTTTTTTGTCTAGAAGTCTAGACAAGCTATCTAACTTGTAAAATTTTAAAACTTGTACAAAATGAAACTTTCGAAACTGCACTGAAATTATAAGATTAACACGAATATTGTACTGCTGCTTGGTAAAAGCTACTTCAAAGTTATGAATTTCAATCAACTGAATTCCCTCACAAATTTGGACGAAACATCATGCGACGTTGCTGGCAGATTTGAAGATGGCAGCCCGGGAGTTGCACCGAAACGTGCCGAGTTCATGCTGCATTATGAACATGAACGTAATTAATCTAACTAACGAGAGAGAGAGAGAGAGAGAGAGAGAGAACGTAAACTGATTTATAATTTATTTACACTGGTACTACAATAGTACTTGCCAGAATGAAACTAGTTACATATTTTATTAATTATGAATTGTGCGTTTCGAATTTTGCAGTAGATCGATGTAGGGTAGAAATTGTGCTAACAATAGAGTAGATTTCTTTTGCTTCGCATACCTACCAGAATATAAGATAGAAAGTGTTAGTTTGATGAAATGATGACTCTGAACAACTTACTTATTTTGGAAAAATGGCGTTATTACAAACATGTAGCCGTAATATGCTAGAATCAAAAGTAAACACCTAATTAGGTTTACCTTTTTTTGGATAGAGTTTGAATAAAAAAGGCATAGAATTGACCAAGCTTTAGTTGCTTAATTCGTTGAGTCGTGTATGTAATGACGCATGTTTTTTAATTGCCACTATTTAAGATTACATGATGGTTTCATAACTGCGTATTTCTTAAGCAATAGATTCAATCAACCAAAATCAGCATCCAGCACAAAAACATTGCTACTTGCTACAGCTTCATTCTGCTTCATGATGCCTGAAGAATACAATTTTTTTAAAGAAAATATCGATAAAAAGTAACAAAGTGAAAAATGTCAGTCAAAATGAATACATTTTGCGCTAGTTGAAATGATATATTAAGGTGAACTGGTTATGAGTAAATGAGAATTCTGAGCCAAGTATTATCAGATTCTCCATTGACATTCAAGGATGTGGCAAAGTGACAAATGCCATTGGATATAGCTTGATATTTGATCATTTTAAAAGATTCACTGGGCAAATTGTAGAATTCTTCAAAGCTGATAATCGATATTAACTGAATAGTTTTTTTTAACTATGTAGACTGCTGGAATGAAAAGGGAGGGTCAGTAAGGTGTAGTATCCAATTTCACTGAATGAGGCTGTTGGTAGGCAGTGTAGACAGTAATATTCAGGTCAAATGAGGTACTTACTATTAGTAAGGTAGTAAGGTATATTAAGTATTTTTGTGATTAGTCAGGGTTTCAAAGTTGTAATATGCGCTAATTCATAATTTTTCACTTTTCCAGAAAATAAGGACTGACAGGTAGTGTTAATGGCACCATCCAGTGCCCAGTCTGTTTGTTATCACTTCATAGCCTGGAATAATTTAAGAAATTATTACAACTGAATTACATGTTTACCATTACACAAGTACTACAGTTACACTGCATATTTCGCATTTCGGATACTCGCATATACATACTTATGTAGGGGTAGTCAAGCCATGCGAATGTACAAGACTGAAACTGAAATTTAGTAGCACGTTCTACACACTGATCTGTGAATTAAAATACAGTGGATACCTTTTTAAGCTAATATTAAAACTATTTATGGCGATAGGTAGCTCAGTTGTTGGCGTTGGGTACGAACCGAGTTGAGCAATGCATAATGTAATGCATAATGTAAGTTACTGAATGTAATGGGACCTAGTGCAGGTTGTGGGTGGTGTGGACCATTCAATGCTTTGTAGCAGGGATACTTCAACATACATATTTAGCTACCCACTCACATTTCGACAATTAACTGTACGAACATCTGTAGAGCACAAACATAGATAGCAACCAAAAACTAGAAACATGCATAAGAAAATATAATTTTCGTAACAAAAACAGTTGTTTCTGATACTGAAGATGTATTTTTATTGAACTCACACTGTTCTACTTCAATCTTGTTTTACAACGCAAATCTAAACAGTTTGAATTTTGAACTGAAAGAAAAACATACCACTATACTGCTTGCTACAAGCAAGTACACTGCAATGCAATACTGAAAATTTCTAGTATAAGTATAATTATGATAATAACCCTAGATGAATTCTAAAAGAATTGAAAACTAATCAAGTGTTTTGGAGACCTTAATTACCAAAAAGACATTTAACTTTTATCTTTTTTAGACACCTAGTAGAAAAGTAGCTGTGTGCAGTTCAAAGTAAAAATAAACAGATACTTATAAGTAGGTAATCTTGGATGACGTGCCGCAGTTAGGTAGGTATCGACAAACAATAATATGACATAAACTCTGGCAAGCCACAATTATATTTACACAAATATTGTAGCACACATCATTTTTGCGATCGTCCTAAAATACTAAAATTACTTAAGGACTAAACGATGTACATCACATAGACTGAGTGGATTGTTTAACTTATAATGCATAGGTACCTACACAATTACTCAGTTAACTTAGCATATAAAAGTATGCATACAAAATAGCACTATTTAGTGCAACAAGAAATTTAATCCGAACTAAATAAAAGCAATAGGTTACGTAGGTATTTCAAAAAGCACAAGGATAATATAAATAAGCAAGATGGCGAGTTCAAATAGCAAATCCTTAGTCAAGGACGACAACCTCCGGTTCTTCAGAGCTTTCCCGCGACAACGCCCTACTTCGAGCTTGAATTTTTTTCTTAGGTGGCAAGGGATAAGCGGATGAGGACGGTTTCGGCATAAAATATAAGTCCTTATCTTGTTTTTGGGAACCTTGTACACACAAAAAAATTTTAGTTGTAATTTTATCCTACGATATTTAAACGACACAAAAACAACAAGACTAAAGAAAAACAAGAAAAATTAATACAAGATTTCACTTACTGCGCTGACTACTTTCTACTGTTGGTTTGCAAGAATTTTCAGTCTTATCACGAGGCGGTGTAGTAAGATCGATAACGTCAGGCTCATCGCCACTACTGCCCCACTCTGATGTTTTTTTATGTCCAGAATGTGCAGGGGGTGGAACAGGACTAGCTTCGTGTGGTATGACGGTTTTAGTTTGAAGAGAAGCGAATTCATCAACACCAGGATTTGAAACTATAGTAGACTGTGCTTTAAATGGTGAGGTGTTCCTTGATGCTGAAAAAGAACTGACCGGTACAGGAGAAGATTTTATTCTTCCTAAAGTATGTGCTGGACTAACTTTTGCACCGGGAATCAGACTAGATGTAGACACTGCTAATTTTTTATTCCTATCTCGCACATCTTTGCTCGCACTAGAACTCGGAGGAAAATTTTGGGGCTTGAACTGCTGTTGTGGATGAGCGGGTTTCGGGTTAGTAACAATTCGATTTGAAGATGATGATTTTTGAACTATATTCTGTAAACACTCTTGAACTTGTGCTGTCGAAGTGGTGGAAGTGGGAGTTCTAGGTTGACTGGAATTTGACAATAACGTGGATGGCAGCCCACTATTTGCACACGTCATGACGTACTCTAAAGGAACTTGAACATTAGGCTGCTTACTAAGCGTCTCCACAAGGGAATCAAAAGAGCGAGGCGTTTTGTTCATACAATCCATGAACAATCCAAATGGAATGCCCCCCGATGTTGCAGTAGCTGTAGTACTAGAAGTAGTAATAGGCATTTTAGACAAAATGTTATTAAGTGCAAAACTATTGTCTTCTTTTAGTGGCGTCTCCGTTGCTGCGACTGTTTTCTTTATAGTAGGTTTTTTAGGAGCTGTGAGAGATAAGGGATCAGACTCATCTAGATCTGACGGCGAGGATCGTTTAAGCTGCCCATTTACATTCTTCCGTTGTGATAAGTCCATAATAATTTCCGGTTCATCGCTTTCGTAATATGCAGGATTATGCTGACGAGGAGGCGGAATCGATTGAGACAGTTTATTTTCTCCTGTAGAAAGTGATGGCAGGGAAACCTTTGGCATCACACCTTGTGAGGATTTCTGCGGAACTCCGTTTCCACTCACGTAAATGTCAGTCTGGACAACTGAGAGTAGTAAACAAAAAAGGCTTAAACATTTGCAAAAACAGCTGGGCTACTACAAACAATTATTTATAAATATATTTTTATAATTATTTCTATTCCACTGTAAATAACCAAACTACCAACTTACTTCGCGGTTTCTTTTTGGCAACAGGCACGTCGAAATTTTTGTCTGATCGATTCCATGCACCGACAACGGATGGAGTTGATACAGTGGGTAGAACAGTTGTCGGTTGGGCTTTAGGAGGTAATTTTTCTACGGCTACTTTATCCTTCTTTTTTCTATTATCATTTCCTCTCAGCTGACCAGTTAAGTCAAAACTCGAAATCTACAGTAATATTACCGTGGATTATACTTCAAGGTAGTACATAGATACATAACAGAACTTATAAACGTCAGACCTGAAAACTGATAAAAATAATAGCTTACCAAACTTGTGTTATCCGAAATCATACCACCACCCAACGGAGCTCCCATGTTATTCTTTCCAGATAAAATTTTAGCAGCAACTGGATTTGTTTTGGAAGCCCACGTAACGTGCTGAAAGAATTTAAATGCTTGCTCCAGAGTGACCATGTTGGTGGTTTCAACAGTCTGACCCTAGAAAAAATTAGTGTTTCAATTCTAAAGGCGAGTTTCAAATATCGAAAAAAGCAAAAATACTACACGCAATTATTTTATGAAACAATCAAGGGTGTTTTTTCACAAAACATTGATGAATTAATTTTTAATCAAAAGTAAGGGTATACTTACGAATAGTTCTAAATATTGTTTATAGCAATCGAGCAAAACGCTAGCTAATACATTTTCTTTTGGATTAAATTTCTGGAGTTTTTGGTACGTCTCAAATACAGATACTGCGGCATCTTTCATTTCTTTTGCTCCAGCAAAAAATCTTTTAGCAGCTCCAACACAAGAGGAGAAAGCTTGCTGGGAAAATTGTTGACGTTCTGAGTTGTACAAATACTGCTTATCTTGCTCTGGAACTTTCGACAATGCGATGCCAACTTCCGCTAATAATTGATGATCATTCAACTTATCTAATACTTCTAGTAAATGCTGCACGGTTCTGGACATGTGATATGGAAAGCTTCCAGGTCTGTCGATGTCATCAATAGGATTTCTCCATATTCCCTTTACACATAAAAAAGAAATGAATATTACAAACAAACGTTTTTCTGTATGGCAGCTACTCCACTACTAAATATTGGTACTCACACAAGAATAGAGTTAAAAAAGTACAAACTCACATTAAAGAAGTTATTGGCCTTCCTATCACTGAAGAGTCCACAAATTTTCTTCTTGTCTGAGGATGGGTTCCCAATTAAATACTCCTTCGTGATTTTAATGTTATTTTTTGTTAGTGTCGAGTATGTATAAGCTATTCTGAAATAGGACTTATGATGCTGAGGGAACCGAAGTATGCACTCTTCCAGAGCTACCAGACATTGCGCAATAATTTTACCGTATTTCACATTTTTAAAGTCCTTATAATACTTATTATCTTCAAGATCTGGTGATGGCAGTGCAACTGGTACTGGCTTATTTGTGGGAAGTTCAACAACCGAAGCCGATGCTACTGGCGTTACGGAAGCAGTTGAAGGTGGCGTTGATTTACTACTAGTGGCTTTGCTTTCCTGAATCTCCTTTTCGCGCATTTTTTCCTGGAAAGCAGAAAGCCCAAATGAACTCATGACAGGAACACTTTTGGGAAGATCTTGATTTTTGCCAGCGCCAAAAATATCTTCATCTGATGAACACACAGTTGTAGCTTGGGAACTGGTAACTGAAGTTGCATCATCGTTGTCATCATCGGAACTACTGCCAGTGCTATCACTACTGTCACTGCTCGCAACCATGTTTTCAACTTTTGTTAGGAGTTCTTGCATTAAATTCTTTATCTCAGCTTGCTCCTGTGAATACAAGTTTAGACTTAAAACAAAGACAAAGTCTGTTTCAAACATAACAAACAACATGCAAACCCCTAAATTTTCAAACAAGGATACGTCCATGCGATTTGACCCGCATTATGTAGCATACTGCATGCGCATCTTACACCACTGTCATTGTCATTCTGTTTATGGGACCGAATGGGCTTATCCTTTGAAATTAATCTCTTCACATGCAATCTAACAATTAACTAGCATTTTAATTAATCAAACAAGAAACAACCACTATGTCACCTTTTTATTACTCGCATCTTCGTTAGCAGCCTTTCGTTTTCTTTCGTGAATTTCATTGCCGCCTCCGCCACCGCGACATTGTTTCCCTTTCACAAACGAGCTTGAAGCTGCTCTTTCAATAAAACCCGACAGCATAATTTCCTTATCAGCATCGTAGTCATGTTTTTCAATATAGCTTAATATGCTTGCATGAATCCTGCGCCCAACAAAAATACAAACAATTTAATACCTTAAATCATCCAGTGCATTCATGACCACTTTTGTTTTTGTAGAAACTAGTTAAAAATAAAATACACTATCAAATATGTGCTAATTTATCGACGACCGCAAGAAAAATACCTGTAATAAATTTCCAGAGCCTCAATAGCTAATTCTGGATGATTATAAAAGTTAATTTTAGCGGGGTATGGCGCTCCTTGCTCACGAATCCTATTCCCAGCCATCTCATACTGAGTAAGGAATTTTTCCGGGTCACTGCTGTCAATCTTTTCCAAGACTTTGCCGAGCATGTAGTGATGAATCCAAAGCTCGTCATGATAGTCGTCATCGTCATCAACGTTATCACCGGTACTTCCCATTCCACCGTCACTTTTAGCGATAAGCTCAAAGCACTTTGAAGCAGCTTTTAAAAACGAGTCCTTTTTAGTCTCCACCATTTCAAATTTATCTAAACTCAGAGGTTCAGTTCCTCCTTTAAGTAGACGCGAGCAAAATGAATGCATGGCATAAACAAATGATCCAAATTCAATACGAATCTTCGGGCTATCCGGTTCCAATTCCAAAGCTTGACGAAAACAATTTACAACCACGTCAGCATTGCCAATAACATCCTCGAGTTTGTAGTTTTCACAAGCATTTAGTTTACTGCTTATCATTTCCGCCTTTGCCAGTGCAATAGCAGCCCAAGAGTCGAAGCGGGATGGAATCACTGTCAAATCGTATGTGTAGTACTCCACCGATTTAACCCATTCTTTAGTTTTAAAATAGTGATCACCCAACAAATAATAAATATTGATGTAATCACAAGGAAAGCTAATAGTCATGTTTGTAGATTTCTCTTCCCCCTTTCCCTCCAAAACTAATTTCATATCTTCGTAATCCTCTTCTTTCGGCGCTAATTCTACAGGCATCATGGATAAAATTCTTTGAAACAAAACTTCCACATCGGCACTAATGGATAAATACGAGTCAAACTCTGGGATTTTTATCGGCTTATAATACTCGTATAGCTGAAGACATCTGGACCACCTTAATTCGATTCCAGGTGTATTATGTTCGGACAAATATTTCAACTTGGATTTCTTGCTTGGGTGAGAGTAGAGACAAAAAATAGCTTGTTCTATACAGTGTTTAGTCTCCTCATACAAACCATAGCAATCCGAGTCTCTTAAGACACTCAAACAGTCGATGGTGTAGGTTAATAGTTTACCATCATCTACACAACACTTGTTAGACCTATTGAGGAACTCATGAGCAAATTGAAGTAAGATGACAGAATTA
This sequence comes from Ptenothrix huangshanensis, assembly GCA_036851915.1. Lineage (NCBI taxonomy): Eukaryota > Metazoa > Arthropoda > Collembola > Symphypleona > Dicyrtomidae > Ptenothrix > Ptenothrix huangshanensis. The sequence goes on along the minus strand of JAAXYX010001609.1, from coordinate 3,524 downwards.
GGCGCTGTTTCTTCATCCAAGTACAGAGCAGGATCATTACTCTCCAAGTTAAATAGAATACTGTGCAAAATACACCACGGGGTCACCGTAATACCTTCCTGACCGACTCCTTTATTTTCATTTGACGTCAGAATACGAATCATAGCATTGGTCAAAACTCTTTTTTCCCTCATAGGCAAGGCTGACAAAGGTTGCTGTTCGCCCATACAAATATTTTCTATTAGGCGAAGGCAGCTTCCGAGGATTTCATCATTGCGATTTTTTAAGCACGGATTCACAATCTTAATGCACTGACCAATGCATTCAACGTACTTGCCAACATTATAGTAGGATTCTGCAAGGTAGCAACGATTTACTAAATCTGTGGAACTAAAGTCTTCAGATGTTAGACACAATGGAAGGATATCTATCAGTGCTTCATATTGTTGACCTTGATATAATTCACTTATTCGACTGATATTCTTCATTTTCTTCACAAATCTTATCTTTTTTCTTACCTCTTCCAAACTAACTACATTATCGGTCTTTGTTGCCAGCTTCATACTAAAATTAACATCTTCTTTCAGCATATTTTCTAACACGTTTAAATAATAGAGACCACATCTATATTTGCCTTGTCCTACTTGGGCCAACATCAACTCATATCTTACTAGGAACCAATAGTACCTAATTAGAAAACTTCTGTCTTGTTTTAAACCGTTCGTAATTACGATTTCTAAGTATGACGTATCTGCCACAAAGCCACTGTCATGTTTTAAGTATTCCACTTCACCCACTGGACAATTATCTAATCGAAACTCCAGCATTGACAAAGTTATAAGTGCATCTTGCTTTAATAAGTCGACTGAGTCATCGTTTTCTGTCATCCATTCGCTCTGCTCTTTCCTGTACAACCTGAGATTGAAGAAATTATTATTAATTATTTCAGCGGTACGGGGTTAATATTATGTCTTCTGAGAGAAAGTCAAATTTATTCACAAAACAAACTTGACACGTCTAATTTATACTATTGAATCTCACCTGTACTGTCGACAGGATTCTAGATACTGAGTGACCAATTCATGAGGCCAATTTATATAGTTTGTTAAGTGACACAGAAACGGAGCTAACTGAGTTATCACTGTCAGGAACTTAGTTTTGCCATACATCAAAATAAATCTCTTGACGTCATCGATTTCTGGTTGGTATCCAAAATAATTTCCTATTTCCTCTGCCGTAGTTTTATCGGTTCCTTCTTCTTCTGTTTCTTCGGTTTCACCACACCTTAACAATTATAATTGTAACTAATTAGTATCGCATTAAAAGTGGGCATGTAACGACACTAATCACTCGGAATTGTAATTACTCGTAAGGTTCGATACAAATCTACTTTTAGGTACTTACAAAAGCGATGCAGGTATAAGATTTTTTAAAGTCTCTGCGAATCCACGTTCATTCTTGGAAGGAGATTGAGAAACAGACATTAAGTGACCTCGAACACGTTGAGATCGCCTTTTCCCTTCGTACTGCCACCATTTGACATCCTTTCTGGATTTCTTCTTTGGTTCTGGCTCCTGACCCGGAGCATCTTGAGATTGCTGAGACTGAGATAATTCTTCATCCCCCATAGAACGTTGTAATTCGAAGCCATCTGTTTAAATACAAGTTACACATTTTATCAAAAAGCCCTCAAAAATGTGTATGTAGGCAATTAAAATTCGGTATGCCATTTCATTCACCATTTCCTCCATTGCCGTTGACACAAGCTTGATTATTGTCTGCTTCATTTTCATTGGACACGCGTTCATCACTACCACTTCGACCACGGAAATTCGAAGCTAAACTATTATCGTCGATAATGTTAATATTTTTTGACATCGTTTCCATGTCTAAATTCTCATCTATTGCACTGCTATCCTTGTCACGAAGACAACCACTCATATCTATCGGTCTCGAAAAGGTTGGAATCTATAAGTACACAATTTATACGATTTTATTTTATATTTACCAATTTATTTTAACAATGAGCCAGATTTAGACACCCCAACATTGACATCTTTTAAAGATACTAAAGCCCAAAATACAAAAACAAATCACAGGAAACTAACCCCAAAATGTTGAACCTTTTTCTGGAAATCAAACACAGTCTGACACAGTTCGGCCAGTGTGAAATGCTTCAGTCTATCGGAACAGTAGACAGTACGATCCGATTCTTCTTCTTTTCTGATTCTTGTTTGTACCACAGCATTGCAACGAGAATCCATTAACTTGCGAGCCTGGTTTAGATATTTTGTTCTCCACGAAGGATCGTATGGAGTTTTGGGGAAGAGACTGTCCCAGTTGTCTAACAAGGACTTAGCACTTTCAGCTACAAATGGAGAGGCCTCAAGTATCTCATCACGAAATACAGATCCTCGAACAAAATTTGGATCTTTTTCTAAACCTAGAGCGCAATAGTGCAGGCACGAAATGTAATCTCCTAATACGTACGCCAGCATTACAAGGTTTTCAATGCAAATCCAATGATGTGGACTACGTTTTAGTCCCTGCTGAAAAGCATAATAGGCTTCAGAATAATTGAGCAGCTTCATCTCCACATGACCAAGGCGTGACCATAACGTCACATTTTTAGAATCCATTTCCACTGCTTCTAATAAAACTTGTTGTGCAGATTCAAGTCGACTCTCATCAGCTGAGTATACTATACTCAGATTTTTAAGACATCCAAGTCTCATTTGAGTTTGAAGCGATGATTTGTCTTCGTCTTCCTGTGTTAATAGATATTTGTACAAAATATTTTTCCATAGACATTTGAACCTTAAGAAATGAAAAATGAAATATTGAACATACATTGAGATATGCTGAGTCTCGAATTTCTTCCAATAGAGTCGTTGCTTCTTCTGGCTTTGAGTCACACAACAGTTGCAAAGCTCTGTTGTACAACGCAGTAGCATCTTCTTCCTGAAAATGTTTTTTAGTTATATAATATAATGGAATAATGAAGGCAAATAAAACCACATAGGTACTATACAGTAGAGTACAGATAGCTTTCTGTTACGGAAAAAGAAGTTCTATCAATCTTACCAAGGATTCCCTTGTTTGTTTATTTCGTACGGTGTCATCCTCAGCCTCACTACAGCTACTGTCTTCGTCATTTAAAGCACGAAAACGCAACATTTTGAAGCCTCTAAAAACTGTGCATCATAACAAATTATAAAACAGATTTTAGCAATAGTTATTATCAACAAAGAACTTATGATCAAATGGAACTTATTACAAATCGAAGAGCTTTGTGAACAATTCCAATAGAATCGTAGTCATAATGCAATGGTAATAATTTTAAATTACTACGCTATATAATTGCATAAAGAATTGTCGGCACTTTTAACTTATAAAAACAAAGAAGTAAACGTCAAACGCATTTGCATAATTTTCAGTACGCTGAGCACTTTCCTCAAATCTTGACTTGACTTTACGAAATGACAGGCAGCCAACTAAGACTGCCAACAACTGTAGCTGCAAAAATACTTACATAAAGTTCTAAA
>JAAXYX010001608.1:0-21815 GCA_036851915.1 Ptenothrix huangshanensis | reverse complement strand
GGGAGACTCTCTCTCTCTATCTCTCTCTCTCTCTCGTCATCCAGAATGAAAAGGCTTAACCGGTTTTCCTTTCTAATCTCAACTTACCTACTCAACTCTCTGTGCATTATAGTAGGTTTGTTATGGTCCTCACGTTTTCATATAGTGCAAAGCGTAGCACATGCAACAATCCCATCCATTTAAGGAAAAGGAGTAACTTAGTTTTCATTACGAAGGTTATGCATACTCCAATGCGGTATGTACCTGCATTGCTGCACAAGTCTCTCATACACCAACCACAGTGCTCCCGGCTATGACTCCAGCTACTTTTCCTAATTAATTCAAATTTAGTCACACGAAGATTAATTAAGTGATTGACTCTTACTTTTTACATGGCGGCCACTTCCTATCTGTCTACATCAAAAGGTGTAATTTCGTAATAAGTTAATTAGGGATACATGTGTTGGAGGCTGTTGCTAGAAGTTAGAATAAACTAAATATCTACTGTTGCTATCGTAAAAGTACAAGATTTGGAGACCTACACCAATCACAATTAATTTCACAAAGCATTAGATATTATTAGGTATTTATGACGACTATGAGTTCTGCTCTACTACAACGAAAGAAATATTGAGCTTCGCTGCATTTCTTTTGCTCCGTCTTGTTTTTAGCTTATATATATAGGTATATACAGATAGTATGTGTATTGATACTGTCGTATTACATAATACCTATATAATATGCGTCATGGTTTTGACTATAGTGCATAGTAGTGGTAACTTATACTATCCTTTAGTCGTCCAATTATTTAAACTATCTTAGCCTGAAATTGAAACTAATATTTCGTGTCCACAATATACACGTATATCCATGACCATCCTTGTAGTCAAGTATTCTTATTCCAAGTTTAGTTCTGCTTGGTCTCGTTAGTGATACTAGTTGCAATTACCTCGTCCCGCATTGGTCTTTGGATTACAAAATGGTGTTATACCATTAGAGCTCTTGGCTTTTGTTTCTGTTCGAGGAGAATCGAGCCATGTATTTGTCTAAAAGGAAAATGAAAGGGAATAGTGAGCTGGGAAAATGATTAGATGCGTAAAAATTTCAAAAAATGTGTGTAAGAGTGCTGTGGTGCCAGAACTTCATCGGGGATGAGGATAAGGCAAGGAGGCAGCGGTCAAGCAAAGTGTCTACAAGTATTATTTAGCTAAAATTGCTCTTAGTTATAATTTTTACTGTTATTATGATGATTATGATCTGTGAGGGTAGAGAATATTATCTAGAAGTACCTTTGTACTGTCGGCAGCGACAATACGATTTGGCCTTTAGCCTACATATTCAGGATAAAAACCTCCCGGTATATGGGCTTTGGTCTGGGTAGGTATATCCCTACTCACTATTGATGCGGCGAGCAGGAGAAAAAAGTTTCGTTTTCAAGTTGTCTGTACCGTTTACCTCTTGTCTGTCTGTCCGTCAACCGGATAAAAATTCTACTTTTTCTTTCTGTGGAAAAATATTCATGGGTGTTGGTATAACATCGGTGTTGGTTCAGTCTGGACCGTCCGGTGCATATACATATGTAGTGAAGTATCCGTCAGCTACCTACCTTATTACTGGGCTACAGCAGAGGATACTCACATAGTATGTATACGAATGGACACCATTTGACATGATGCTTTAAACCCTCACTTATTTAGAATGAACGTACAGACGGCGACTCCTCATTCCATGTAAACAGGCTGTAGGCTCAAAACACAACACAACAATGCACATTTATATACATTATGTGTGTAGTCCATGTACACAATACCGATTAGAATTCCCAAAATTCTCGGCTAAAAATCTGTGAGGCTCATGACAAGTAAACATCAGAGCAGACATAAAGACCACTCTTCTGTGTATTGTATACATTTCATGCATAGCACTGTGCAGATCGACAACGACGACTGATGACTAAAAGGCAGCGGGAACAACCAACCAACCTACCTACCATACCTACATCCATGTGTGATATGAATCTACAACTATCAGCGTATGAACAATATGATTTTAAGCTGTTATGATATGACGAGGCGATCCTATGGTTCATATACGGATTAAATTCTTTGTGGATATGATGGTGTGGTGGTTCGGGTTGCTTCACAGTGGTGGATGGTGTGGTGGACACAACTAGCTGAATGTTGAATGTGTACTTAGCAGTTAGTATGACCGAGCGATGGGCTATCCTATCCTATCCTATACTATAGTCATAGTCTCTATATCGCTGTCCTTCCTAAATTCAAAATATAGAAATAAATTCATACGTTAAATCGTATATATGTTCTCATTACTATTACATATAATGGGGGCTGTTCGAATGCAATATTGTATCTTCATGTATGGATTCTAGATTTTGGGAGAAAAGAAAGTATCTGACACAGAAAGGAATGGAATAAAATGGAATGAAACGAAAACATTTTATGCCAAGTCACCCTACGTCTGGTTGTCTTTCTATCTCGATGCATTATCATATACTGTGTCTATGACCCTTGATTTTACACACATTGGCCAGGTTAGATCATGAAAGTGTCCCTCACAAGGGTCTCGGCTTGTTTCTGCATAACACGTCCATCCATATACCTTTGTTATCGAATTACGTATACTTGAAAATAATTTCGTAATACTTTAATATGCTGCAACACGCGGTTCTGCGTACTACAAACATGAAAAAAGGTCGGTTAAAGCCAAAAAGATCATTCTAACGGACATTCAAAGCGTGTGAGTGACAGAAGGAAGAAAAACTTTCAATCAAAATTTGTGTCAATTCAATGATTTATGTATTTTTATTTTGTCAATTTTTCGTTTTTCAAATCTCATTGGATTTTCTCTTTTCATTGCACATCCATTTTAGTCCTACACAAGCTGCGGGAAAATGATTTTTAATATTTGGTATACACACCAATGCTGAAATCAGTAACTGAATCGGTACGAAAATACCCAAGTTAGTTTTCTGTGTACTTAGGACTGGAGTACGTACGGTTATTGATTATTAAACTTTTATGTTTACGTCGAGTAAAATTAATTAAAATGTGTATCTAGTGCACACTAATAGCAATGTTTGAAAATTATTTGCCTAATCATTTTAGGCTCCATATGAATTCGAATATGAGAATGAATTTATCGCCCTCGGTCCTAGTCAATTATGGTTCTCATCAAACATAATATCATGTTAAAGTTGATTGGTAAATTTTTGGCGGCTACAAAATAATTTGGTGAGGGTTGAGTTCCAAGTTTAATTGATTTTTGAATTGTCTGACACGCTATAAAACATGAGCACGAGGACGGTTGGGATCATTGAGACTCGGGATCGGGGCACTTGAGTTGAAAGGCTTTGTGACATAGAAGTGGACAGTACAAGTCCCTTTCCTCATGGTCCTCGTCAGTAAGATAGAGTTTCAAAGTTATTATGTTGAATAGAGGCCGGGAAGCTTGTGCCTGTGGACCAGGATGCTATTAATCATGATATCAGTTGAGAGATTTTCAAGAGTTGAAAGAGAAAACCTTTTGCCACAACCAAGAAATATTCAGTCGTCCCCCATGCAAATACACACTTGATAACAATGGATCTATTTTACATAAATAAGATTTTTTTCCCGTGCCGATCTCCTGTGTGTGTGTCTGTGAATGTATCCTCGGTTGAAATGATACTGCCTACGTATCTCGGTGTCACGTATGTAGCAAATAGGCACTTTTGCCTAGGACCGTATGTAAGCTGAAATTCACTTGCGTGAATTGTGTGGCTGTGGCTAAAGAGAGAATTGGCGAGAAATCGATACTTCGATCATCTACGTCTCGAATAACCATAGTAGGAAAACTAGTTGCCACATTCTGCATGACGACGGCCAAGTAGAAAAGTAAGACAGACGAGAGGACCTCCGATGGACCTGAACAATGCCGGATAAAAAGCCCGAGTTTTACTGGCACTCTTAGCTTTTATAAAGCCCTTTTAAGTTATTCGTATGTATATAGGTACATCTAGTCAAAGTCAGAGAACAGCAGAGTCAATGAGAAAAGGGTTCAAAATGTTCAAAAGTCGTCTATTGTCCACGCACATGAAAAAGAAAACCAGTGTCGGGGAAAATCTCGACTCCTTCCTGCCTTCTAAAACCACTCTACCTCTACCTTCTTATAGTTCCCAATATTTTCATCAGTAGAATCAGTATCAGTAAAAATACATGCAACATACATTCACAAAATAATGTCTATCATTGTCGTCTATCGCCAACCCTGCTTCTACTTTCGGCTTATTACGTGTATAACTATTTACTGATATCCCTGCTCTGGTCCTAGCCCTGGCTCTGGCTCTGGCTCTGGTCCTGGTCGGTTCATGAATATGTAAATACCTACATTGGTTTCGTATAATCTAACTATAATAATATCTGTACGGTCACAGTTTCAACTCCAGCTCTGTCGTGTGCTAGCATTAAAATTTACCACTACCAACAACCAAGGCAAATGCACTACACGGCTCTCTTCCAAATTCTCTTTTATATATGCACAACTGCACAATGAAGGGAATAGGTATGTTTAAAATGGGAATGCCTACATACGTCTACACTCAGGGCTTTCAAACTATCAAATAAAACTTCACAGCAAAGGTAGACAAAACTTCAGATCTGATTGTGAGCTTGACGAGCCCACCATCAGTTGTAAAAGGCTACTCAATTCACAATATATTTCTCCAATTCCTACTCGCCTACTCCACCATAGATATGTAGCTTTAAAGTTTTTCGTATTTCGTATTACGTAAAAGTAACCCTATTCAGCTATGGAAGAAGAATTGGACTGTATAGTTCTTTATAGCCCAATATAGCTTACCAATAAATTCTACCACCCTGTAGTCAAAGTCGAATGGAAACGTCGAAGGTTACGGTGGTAGTCATTCGGGAATGTACCATGGTAGAACCTACGGGAGAGATACGGCATGATATGTACTTGACCGCATTGTAGAAAACTACTATAGAGAAAGGTCGACAAGTTCTGAATTGTCAAGAACCATTCACCGGATTTTGATATGGCTCTGGTACGAACAAGAATTTCCAAACTGGATTTCATAGGTGAGTTGAAGCAGGGCGGAGTTTTGTGGTCAACTTGTGGTCACTCCAATTCCGAACTAAAAGACTAGAACGACATCGATCGATTCTTCAGCTGGATTTTGCGCTTGGACATTCCCTCCCACATACCAATCATATTCCACTCCGCACCAACTCAACTCACTCAAAGGCACATACATACATAGGTGCTTATATTATGCTCGATTAAAAAGTCTTTCGGGAGTAAGGGCTAATGCATACCTATACATACTCATACCTATATGCAATAATTATATATCTGTATGTCATGCTGGCAACACAATTAATTGACTTTTAGTTTTTGTTTACGAGTCAGGGAATAGTTGCTTTTGTTGTTGTGTTTAATTAATTTCAGTTACTTCATAGTGTAAAATTTGACTCCCACCTACGAGAATGAGACGGTGGATTACTTCATCGTGAATAAATTTATTCCTCCCGTCTGACTCCGTACGGAGGAATAATAAAGAAATTTGAAACGTAAAGTAAAAGTATTAAACACTAATTTTATTGATAGATCTGATCTACGGATCGAATGCTAGGCAGTACACGACTCTTTGAGTCGGAATTCAAACCAAATGTTGTATACTATGTACCAAAGGAACCACGAGAAACGTAAAGTGGCGACTTTATGGAAAGTACTTTGTACACATTTGAAAGGAAACTGAAAGTTTAGGAAGTACCTACAGCAAACAATGCATAGTACCTACTGTGGTGTGTAGGCTGAGGAAAGTATGCTGAGGTTAGGCAAAGTCTGAAGAAAATCTTGAAATTTGTGCGACTGCACTGCCTTCGTTTGGATATGATGCTCTGCTCTGCAGTACTCTGTATTCATGGAGGAAAGTTATAAGTTATGGAGAGCTAATATGCTACACCCGGGGACAGACTCATGGTGATTGGTTTTGGTTGCAATATCGCCTCAAGTAACTATTTTGATCTGTATAACTCAGCCCTCTTGTCTATTGAAAATATTGACAATCTTCTCAATCAGACTTGTAACAATTGCCAATATTCTCTTTCCTACTATTCTTCACCAGGAGTCAAGTCAGCCAAACCATTAGCATACCCCATGGAATATCAATATCATATATTTCGTTGGAATTGATAAGAGAAATTGACTGGGTGGGCAACTTTTTGGGATCCATCAACGATTACCATTGCCAACCATAAACCATAAACTATATCCTAGCGCTGAGCTTCTGCTTCTGCTTATGTATTCATATACATACATGCATGGATATGTACCCACTTACCAGGTCTTCTTGTGTAACTCCATATTTATTCTTATCAATATCATTTGTCCACAAGCAACATGTACACACACATACGCACATGGAAAATTAACTATTCTACGCAGTAGCCAATTTCGGAGGAGTAACACCATCATTCGTCTCGAATATGTACATATGTATAGCATGTGAAATCTATTTCTATCCATCATTCCAGTTCGGTCGTCCACGTAAAAATATAATCGGAGGATGACAAGTATGTGGTATTCAAGTAATTCCTTGCAGATGGTATTAGATTATTGTCTCCCTATTTAATCATTCATACGCCTCTCCTTAATACTAATTTCATTCGGCACTAACCATGATTGGAATTGGAAGACCCACTCAATTTACATGAAGCCCAAATAATTCAGTCATTTTGAAATCTACGATCCCTATCTTCGAAATTTAATTGGGACAAGAGAGATGTCTCGTTTGAAATCTGAACTCTGAGACGCAACCATATTATCCATAGACACATATGGCAATTACTTGGTACAATTTTAAAATGTGAAATTAAAATGATTTTTAATTTATATATTTTTTTTCTATATTTGCAGTTGATCATTCGATCGCCTCAGTCAGAGGGCCCGGGGATGTTTTAACTTGTGGAGCTTGTCAAAAGCAGTTTTCGTTGGGAGATATTGTACGATTTATTCAACACAAGGTGCGTTCCTGTCCTGCAAGCCGCAATCATAACTATCAACATAGTACACCCCTAAATAATAATAATAATAACTTCGACGCTAAAAACAATCACTTGAGTAGTAGCCCTGACAGTCCTAGTACATCCACACCATGTTCAGATGATGAGGACGAGCCTGAAGAATTCCATTCACTAAGAAATGGACCGTCTGACATGTCCCCCAATTCGGGTTCCGGTGGGAACAATTCAAATGCAAACAGTAGCATCGCCAACAGTAATCATCGCAGCTCACCGAATAGCTCCAGTGAACGTCTATCATCCTCTAACCATTACTCCTCGCCCTCATTAAATGCACTCAACTTAAATTCCATTCCGGTGGTCAAACCAAGTATTTCTGCTCCAATCAATCGTCGTTCAAAAAACCACCTCCATCCCCACCATGGACATCAATTGGACCGGTCCACGTCGTTTACGTCCTCCGGCACCACAGTCCATCAGTCAGAAAAATTGTCAAATGATAATAGTTCAAAGTGTGATGCCGAAGTGAACACTGCTTCCTCAGGTAAAATTCAAACATGTTCATTCAATCTTCATTTCCTTACTTTTGAATAATTTCCCAACCTGTACTCCTTGAAAAAATCGTAGTACAACTTGTCGATTACTGGAGCCTAAACACACTTTTTGGTATTGCGCAGGATAGTGAGCTTGAATCCAGAAGAGTCAGTCGCATAATTTTATAATACATAAATCGAACACATCTCAGCATGAAATTTTCTTTTTGCTGATTTTCTTAATCTACATTTCCTAATGACTGACTTGATTTTAAAGGCAAAGAGCCAGCATTTTCTCATTATTCTTCCGCTATACAGAGGCAACCGAGTTACTGACTGGGTATGTATTGCCACAACAGCTACCTATCATTATGATTATTGTGAACACTTCTTGCTCCGCGGCGGTCTCCCTGCCCAAACCTGTGACTGCATGTGGAGTTAGACACGGGACTGGGACTGGGACTGGGATTGAGTCTGGCGTATGTGGTAGCAAGCATGAGGAATATTGAGAAACATCGTATCCTTGTCTTATCATCTCTCATCATTTATTAACGACGACCACGTAAGCTAAGCTGGACGCCTTGAGTCTTGAGTGCGTTATCTGAGTATAGTGCATACAGATAGATACCTACCCTATACATTCGAATGCATAAAGTTAATTAGATCTGATATGTCTCTTAGTAATAGCTACTCTCTTCTGATGCGATACAAAACCAACATCGCGCAGAAACAACTTGGAAGCTTTATACGTATATGTACATACATACGAAAATAAAACCAGCTCATCTATGCACACACACACTCTCAACTTTACACTTTTCAATTGCATTGGCAATATAAGGAGCAGTAAGGCAATTAGATTTTTTCCTACCGCAAGTCAAGTCCATCCGTGTGAAATGTCCAGTCAGGGTATATACTCTGTAATTACCTCCTTCTCACAGGCTCGGTTACATTTCCATCAACGTTGCAGTGGCTATGGTCTGACGATATTTATATAATATACAAAATGAAAAATCCATGTAGGTATTCCATTTCTAAATTGCATATCGTAATCTTCATACAGACTTTTTTCCTTGAACGGACGTAGCAGACTTTGCAGTGGCAAAAGAAAGAAGAAGTCACAGTTTGAGTTTACCTAGTAAGTAGAGTTAAAGTGCAATCGAGCGCACAGTACGGCGCTAGCTCTGAGATTGTACTTTAAGTCGAGACAAGACGCAAAGAGGTACTATCAATACACATGGTCTTGTAGCTACGTAATTGAAATTCTCATGATTCCATTTAAATTATTCACAGTGCTATCCACAGTTGGTAGATAAATTTGTTTCAGGTAAAATCGGGATTGGTACTTCTTGGTTTGGTTGGGTATTCTGGTTTATACAGATAGGTATGTAGTTTGTAAAGTGTTGTGCTCGAATAAGCTTTATTACAATTCATTAGCAAAGCAACCAAACACTCTTCTTACTCTCACGTAATGTAATATACAGACATCAGCATCAACTCTTAGGAAAAAATCGATTTTCCTTCGCCCATTATCTTGGAGTATGTACTAGTTAGGCAATGAAAGTTGCAAAGATGTGTACAAGAGTGTATGTAATGTAGGTATATGTATACGTAGACACAAATACACTCTAGTAAGGTAAGCATAGCCATTTATTTTGAGCAAAATTCAACCAAGTACCTACCCACATAAATATTTTCAACCATTATTGGATACTTTTTGAGTCTGTACAAAGTACATAGGTCTAGGTATATATGAGAGGAGTCTGCATGAGAAAGGAAGTCAGAGGTGACCCTCTTTTTATTCTGCTTTTGCTTGTCTTTGATTTTCCGATGTATTTTCCACTGTTTTTCCTGTTTTTTCCCGTTTTCTTCCACTCACTCGTGTACGCTTTGAAATATGGCTTTCGCTTGAACCATCACTGCATCACCGTACAGATTTATTTGTGCCGCAACAACTTTGTATTTATACCATAATCATGTTAATATTTATTGCTCAGGGTTAAAAACTACGGTTTAAATCCTCAAGTTGTCTGTTTAATTTAATGCGGAGCTAGAATTGGGGCTGCAGAGCAACTTCAAACTTTACTTACTTCCTATTACCATTACCATTTGTATTTTTAAATTGGAACGAGACATTTCTAATTTTTTCTCGAATTTATTTTCCATTTATTGTTGCTCGATTTGGTTCGATCTGATTGGGGCAAAATGAAAACCTGGAAATGTGATTCGTGAGGTAGAAAGGTTTAACCTTCAGTCTCACGTTTCAATGTTATGAAACAACAATTTTGTATTTCAAGTATAGAACTTATTGTTTTGCCGAATTTGGTAGCAGTCGAATCTAGCTGATAAGGAATAAAATTAAACGAAGCATGTAGTAGAAGCAGAGTTATTGCATTTATTAGGTCTGACGGTAAGTTTTTGAATACGGCAGTCTTTATTTTCATTTACAAGCACTTGGTTTTGGTTTTTTGTGTTTATTCTTGGGTTTGCCTTCTATATTCTCTAGTATAACTTTTATTCTTCCCTCCTTGCATGTTCCTCTAAAGTATCTCTCTCTCTCACACACACATTCCCTCTCTCTCTCACTCTCTCTCTCACTCTCTCTCACTCTCCTGAGTCACTTAAGTTAAGTCGGTGTAAAAAATGGGAAAAAATACTTGCGAGATAGTTGGAGGCTTTTTGATTAATTTCACAATGTCTTTGGCGAAGACTTGATCCCGCGGGATTGTTTCCTTCAAAGTGATAAATAGATTTTAAGGTTCTTCTCCATTCTTTTACATTCAACGCTCCTTCCACGTTATGCATGCATGCTGAGCGGCTCATTCTCAGTCCGGGTATCTTCTCTTGACTCTGTATTCGAAGGTGTCACAGGAATGAGGAGAGTCTCTGTTGTAAAATCAATAGAGCACAAACCGGTCCCAGTCCGCTCTTTAACTTCGTTTCGGTTCTACGTTTTTTGTCTCCTTCTTCCTCCTTATCATCTACCACTACCACTCGTTCAAATCTCACCTCTGCAGCATAATGCTATGCAACCATGTTTGCATATGTACATCTTTTTAAGCTTTCTACATTACTCATTCATTTAAAAGAAGACTCCTCATATGAAAATCTTAGGTTAGAACAAAACTTCGATTTTCGAGTAGGCACCCATCTCAAGTGGGTATGTATGAAAATCAAACAAAATGAGTTCCTAAGATACACGAATGTAAATGGAATTTGCTTGAAGACATGTAATTTGAATTAGGCTATAGTTATTCTGGTTTCAATGCTAATAATCAGATGAAAAACGCCATTGCTAACTTATTCACATTAAAGTTGCTTCAAATATTCTAAATTAAGTCCAACAATTTATATAATAAATTATGAGGTGCTATCCAAAAACTAAATTGATGAAAATTGCATAGATTTGTCGGATTTGTTACATGTTCGGTTTGCGTTTAGATTTTGCGTTGATTTGCATCATGTGACCTTTCATACACGAAACGATTTGGTAGCCATGTCATGATTTGAAAAGTGCAGGATTTGAACTAATATGGATATGTTGTGTTACACTGCTGGGCTAGATTTTCTATTGCTTACTTGTTCGCGCCATTGATTAAATTGTTTCGATACGTTTGGTTGTGTTAGGACATGAAAGTCTTTACATCTGTCCACAGCTTGATAGGGTGGTGATGGTAAATGATGATTGAAAATGACGTTCGATCGTCGACGGGAAAATGCAACCGCAGTTTACTGGACCAACAGTCAGTTTCAATAATAGCGTATAAGTTATAAGTTGGAGGTATAGTATTTATCCCTTGCTATACGTGAGGAAAGCTGTATATATGGTTGAGCATGCTGCCACGGTTTTCAAATGTTCAAGAGTGTAATAAGTATTCAGTTGGGGATGGGGTTGAATTGTATGTAACTTGTCACAAGTCAAATACTCGAATGTAAATGTGTAGGGGTTCAACGATAGGATTATGGAGCATATTTAGCCACATTCCCTAACGTAGCACCATCACCATTGTATATTAGCTAATAATCCATTCGTTGTATTTGCGATCCTAAAAAATGTTGAGTGTAGACAAAAATTGCATAAGTAAGTAACAATATAGAAAGTTGATAGGGCAATAAAAGTGCTTATTGTGGTCACCAAGTGTTCCCACTTGCTGCTATGCTTATCATGTATTCCATGATGTGTACGTACATATTCAGCGATAGTATTACTTTTGCACCATCACTTTGGGGGTAGGTTACGTATATTTTAAACAGTTAACTAAAAATAATTATATTTGAAAAAAGTTAATGCAGGTATTAATCTACGTTAAATTCTGCACAAAATAGGATAATTGTCGTTAACATACTATTAAGGGGTTCTTAAGTTAAAGCCTTTTAAAAGTTTGACTTCGGTCTGTCCCATCACTTATGCTCCTAACTGTATATGGGAACCACCGTATATCCGCCTGTTAGTCATAAGTCGTTTCCTTGCGTCGTTCCATAGTCTTATGTAAGGTGTAGGAATCCAAAAATTGACCCAACTCTCATGGACAGTACAGCTATAGAAGAATAGAATAGATTGTAAAATGCACTCTCGGTTTGAGCTCAAGTGATTCTGTGATAGTCAGTCTCGGTGAGGCTAATGCTAATGCAAATACTAATATTGAGCCACCGTGAAACTTGTATGAATAAGACAAGGTGACGTGTCTGACTGTTTTCCAGCGGCCAGTAATGATGATAAAGTTTGTGTTTCAAAGTGTAATATATATATACGATGTGTACGTTTAGCTAATGTTATTTTGTGCTGACAGACTGTCACTGGTCGTTCCATCATATCAAGAATACTGCACTATACCCAAATAGCTTTTTCTCAGTATATTTGAGATAAAATTCTCTCTGTCGGAGGTGTTCAGACTCAGGATGTTCGATAGTGGATATGACGAGGAAAGGGTTGCTTTTCAGTCTCGAATTATGGAAACAGTTGCATCCTTACGCGTTCGCCCGTATCCCGTCATCATCATGATAGCTCTGGTTCTTGCTGCATGTACATGACTTAGACTAACCATTCATAGATATGTAAGACCCGTTGTGTAGAAGACCCTTTTGTGATGCAGATGTGAGCAGATGGAAAAGGTCAGAAGGATAGGGTTCGCGGCTGGTCATTAAGGTTGTGCGTCGAAATCTCTCTGGCTAAAATGACGGAGCCAAGTGGAGGCGGGCGTGTGAATGGAATCTCAAATTAGCACTTTACTTTGCCTCTCTCTCTCTCTCTCTCTCTCTCACTCTCAGTAGACTTCCCTTCCGTCCGATGAAAAATCTGCACGCATTTACAACGTTGGTTTGAAATGTTGGTCTTGGTTTTGGTCTTGGTTTCAGTTGCTCCTTTCTTACCCGTATCTTGCAGCAGTACTGTTTCAGTCTCAGCTAAACCAGCATTCACTATTATTATAGCTACCGCACATTATAGCGAGTGTGTGGAGTTATACTCATGTTAGTACCATTGGTCGACCTCGCGTAAGGGATGTTGCCTACTTAAGCATAGTTCAAGTTGAGTAAGGAAGTTGACGCACCGCTATTTCCATCCCTAGCTTTAAGACGAGGACAATGAAATCAATGGAAAATCGTAAATATTTTAACAGCAATATTCAAGCCGCTGTCATTTAAGGATAACTATAAATGCAATTCTCATTAGTATACATAGCTGCAGGATATCCAAATCCAACTATGAACAGGACAAGTGGACAAAACCATAGGATTTTTGCGAAAGACTGACTACATGAGAATCTCTAGATTTTCTGTCTCATGTGGGACTCTGGACACTTTAAGCGGCTATTAACACCCTCATTGACCACTGTCACCATTATGACTTCCTTCGCTTTTCAATATTTAACGACACTAAGTCTTTTATTGCCATTTTATGCGTTGGGACATCCTTCTTGTTCCTAATCCTCATTGCCATTTCCTACTTATGTCTTACAAACCTCAAGTTTCATGTGGAAAGCTGGATTACACATTTTACAAGGAAAATCACGTATCAGGCATCACAGGATTACTGTCTAATTATCAATGCCTCAAGTTGCCCTAGGTTTCGCTCACTAAGTTTACCTTTTACACATGGACAAAATGCTGAACAAAGAGCACGGTGGACACATGACGGAACAACATTTTATGTTTAATACAAACTGAATAATAAATGCATAGCTACGGCCTAATCCATCTCTAATGCTGTACATTTTTTTACACCAACGAGGGTAGTTGGAGGATGTAAGTATGAAAAATAATATGATAAACTACTCAATGAGAATTTTTATTGTTTAATTCCAACCTAAGTATCATTATTAGTATAAATATATAACGAAGATAATGAATCTGTGAGATGGGAAGAGTTTGGTGGATACTTTTGCGTGCATCCTAATGTTTATTAATTTGATGAGTTTGATGAGCACTGGATGTCGGATATGTCCGTAAAAATCGTCACGTTGTTCCTATGAGTCATGCCATTTGGTCCGGACAATGCAAAGAGCGGACATGCCTTGTTTTTCAGGCTCCTCGTCTGGAGGTATTGAGTAAAGCAGAGAGACAGAATGAGAGAGAAAATAGAAAGCTTTGATATGATACGGAGTCATCATCATCCTTCCTTTCGTTTAAAAAATTGAAATGCCACCCGCTAAGACCATATGGGTAGATTGTGTATGTGTTTGCTTGAGCACGGCGGGCGGATGAGATAGAAACGATGGATTTGAAATCCACACCGTGCTTACGTGGGTACCTATGTAGATAGATGTTCCTAGTATCCGAGTTATATGAATGACAATGTGGAGCCTACGAGTGGAAGTGGAACAAACCGGTAACCGGGCAGTCATTTCTGTCTATTTCAGGATTTATTCTGTCCATGATACAACTTGCTCAATTGCAGGCTCAAATTTATGTAAACCTCCAATGGGTACACTTAATGTCCGGTCGGGAAAAGCGTAAAACCCATTTTTTTAATCATTGGCGTACGTCCGACGGAGAATTTAAACTGGGACTTATACTCTCCCTTCCTGAGTTCCGTTTTTCAACTCACTCCGTACTTAACAACCTAGAGAGGTACATACATATGCTTGCTACCAGATAAAAGTCCTTCATCTCTTCCACGGGGTAGGGATTTAAACCTGATGAACTAATTACATAGGGACTTGCCAAAACCTAATCTCCACTCTTGTACATAGGTGTATGTGCGCTGTTTGTTTGTTCTTTGACATTTTGCAACGACTGCCACCCAACATGTGACTGACGACGAGTGTGACTAGGATCAAGTTTAAAATTATATAATTACTAAACTAGAAGAATGAATGCATTAGTAATATGACGTAGGAAAGCGGATAAACCGATAAGTCTTAGAGTTCAAATTCTATTTATTACCTCCATTCCCATTGTCTCTGTACCATATTAATATTGTAAGCAATTGTGAACATAAATCTGCTGGTACATTCTCGTTTTGACTATTGAAGGATGTAGTCTTGAAAGTAGTAAAGAGATGTTAACTCGGGAGACCGTTCCCCATGACTTGATACATACATTCAGATTTTTTGGACATGGTGGCAAAGTCGGATCTCAGTGCAGATAAAGTAAAGGCAAAAGAGAATCCAACTTTACCTCCTCTGCTTTTCTTGCACTTGCCTCTCATAAATATTGCGGTGAGGAAAACTTGATAGAGGGAGTTAATTTTAATGGAGAAACCCTCGTTTGATTCTAATGCCTTGTGTTCAAATATGATTCCCTAGTCTCATCCAACACAAAAGTTCAAGCCCCTACAATGGTCATTCTTGAAAGCGAATATTTATAAATTTTCCCCTTTTTATAGAATGCAGGCACGCTTACCCACTCGTCATGCCTGAATCAGCTGCTTTTTTTGTCACAAGCTAGTGCTTAAAAATATCATTCATTCATATGTACATATATCCAACAATCCTTTTTATCTGTAGGGGATGGGAAGCCAGGCTCTGAATTTATAAAACGAATAGGTCAGCAAATTTCGGCACTATTTCAAAGCAGTACATATATTGGTCCAAAATCCAAAAGTAATTTTCATTCAAAAGAATTTCGATCAAGTGGCTAATTTTCCCCAGTTTCACATTCAAAGATTGTTTAAACTTTCAAGAGCAAAACAAACCGTTTGTCACCGTTCTCATTTCTTCCATGGAGCTAGAATCGTCAATCTACTGAGTTGATGTCGATTGGAAATATGTAGATAGACTTGCTCAGTTCAGCAGTAGCATGTTTCCTTTAGATGCCAATCACTATCATCAACAAAATGACAAACTATTTTGTTTAAAATTCCAACGAATTAACTGGTCGCGTGTTCGTAAATAACGACTAAAGGCTCGAAACTACGGATGTACGTACTGTACTCTTGACGGACTACTATATGCAATTAGGTATGTAAGTAGATGCATGTAGCTAGTAGAATGCATATCTAGACGTAGACGTATAACAATGATTATTGTAATTGTATAATTATTACTACTAATTAGTGCAGGGACACATGAACAGAGTTGTATACAAATCTTCAAACAAGCTGAGTAACTGGAAATCGTAAAAAATTGTTGATTCAAACTAATTCAATTCGTCATCATGATCACCTAATGAAACAGGAATGTTGAAGACTACCAATGCTACTCCAAGGTAAAAGAGTGTAGTTGTAGTAGCCAGGTCTTATTTATATTTGCATGAGTTGAAGTTAAAAAAAACACCAGCCATATCTACGGTAGGTACATACGTACTGGCGCGAGTAGTTGGAATGATGATGTAGTTGTAGGTCTCTGAAATAAACGTTATGCACTGTTAATTCTGCGTAAACATTCATTGTATCGTTAGAAACATATAACCCATAGCTGACTTTCCGTGCAGATAAATGTAAATGTTAGAGCCTATTTAAAATAGTCGATTCCCGTAAACAAATAATTGAACCAAGTAGGAGCAAGTAGTAAAAAATCAAACAAATTGAACTTGCGCGCTATCATTATGTGAGTATAATTAACATTTTCCTGAGCTTACACTGTAAAAACTGGTACATCTAAAACGCAGTTTTTGGACTTCCGATGCACTTTATCCTGGTTTACGGTTGTCTAGTTTTAACAGTGTACTAAATGAATGCATTACTAATCTTTATCGCAGTGCTGTAATCAATATTCCATGCATAAATTACATAAGTTTACGAATATAATTTTCAACGAATGTTGCTTTTATTAACAATTGATTTTCCCAACTACAAGATTTAGGCTGAAAATTTTGTCCACTTATGTAGGTACATTATGTGCTGTTGTATTAGTTAGTGTTAACGGGTCATTGGCACCGCCAACTGAAAGTTGTATTTATTCTTACTAGACGACTCCGGAATGGTATGTAACTGTGGCCTCGTTCTTATAATATAATTTTGAAAAACCCCGAGAAATGGACAAATACAAGGCGAGAGAATAATAAAGGGCATGCAAGAACAGATTTGCAATCATTGCTTCTAATCGAATTAACCGCCCAGCATGTATGCGTTGTTGCGTAATCATTATATGTATGCACTTGTGGAGACGGAAACGTTAAAAACGTCCAAGTGAATTCCATTGCTATTACTATCCACAACACAGCAGACCATTGGTATACGTAGTGTTAATGTGATTGACTGAATTCCTTTGAGATTCACTTCCTAGACACGGACTGTAGGGATGACCTGAAGCTACAGTTTCTGCTTCTCTCTTTCTACTTCGTTTCAACCGAACCCCAACATCAATAAATATTGGAAGATTATGTTGGAGGGTTATAACTATTACAGTTGATGCTTTCATGTAGTCTGAAATACATGTTATAATTCTACTAATAGAACCGCAGGGCTTAAACACAACTACATAAGTAGGTATGCCGGTACAAGCTGGTATGTTCCTTCCGTATTTCCTAGGGCTTGAGCAAAGTCTGAAATCTTTGCAATTGTTTAGCATTAAATATTTACCTTGATTCGTTGTTGTTTGCACCATTATGGTATTACTTTAAATAGTATTTATATAATATATACATACACGCGTATTAGTATTTTCATCTCCAGCACAACATTAGATATTCATTTCCCTACATGTAAATCAGTAAAAGCTCTTGTATTCATCCCACTATTCATGCATGGACTAATATTCATATATTCGCTTGTGTAATAGGTACTTGGTAAAGGGCACTATGATGTGAATTAGACTTCTAGGAAAGGGAAAAATAGAAACAAAGGCTTAGTCAAAAATGAGCTGAGAGCAGAAGCTCTTTCAAAGTTGAATTCTTCTTTCGTCAAAGCAATCATGTATTTGGACAATAATTAATAAACTCTAGGAAAGGATTTTGGTGACGAGAACTGGAGTGAGTTGTACGATTGTTTTGGAGGCATGTAGGTAGGTATGCTAATATACATGGGCGAGCGGATAATAAAAAAAACCAGCTAACCAATGAAAAAATCGAATGGTTTCAGGGGAGAATAAAGAATTATGCCAAGTTGAATGGTCCTTCAGTTGTCATACGGTTCATTGTAATTCATTCTAATGTTCGAGCAATCCAGATAGCTCGATGACTCGATAGCTGGTATAGATTTTCATGGATGGGTAGCAGACAGACAAGCTGGGGTAAATAGATGGATAGATTGGTTGGATAGCTGGTTGTTGGTTGGTGCATGTGGATTATTGTGGATGGACGTTCCTGTGCATATCATTTCGAATACAAGAGCATATTATATGAGGGGACACGAACACGAACCAGTCCAACATCTCAAAGACAATCCTTTCGACAGTCTTCTTATGAGAGTTCTCTGGGGATAAAAAAAATAGTCCACCGTCATTCGTCCTATTCGCCGGAGAAATACTCCAGTTTCTTTTGAGACGACCGCAAACCTCTTTGACTGACAGTCGACAATGCATTGCATGCAGAGAGTGAACCAGAAGCTCTCTTCAGCATCCGTCCTGACATACACAAATAAACACAGAGACACACATATTATGTATCTCAAATGTATTATGAGAGATTTTCTTCTAGAATCCACAATCCACGAATGCCATGCCTTGCCATTCGTGAGAGAGAGACAGATGAAAATCCAGAGTGTAGAGTGTTGTCTTGTTATCAATTCATATCTATTCTTTCCCGCACGATCGATGATCTCCTTCAGAGTCCAACTTCTCCAGTTTACCTCTTTCCATACTTTCTGTCTATACTTCCACCAAATCTCTTCTGTCAACGTACGGACAGCACTTGCTACAAATCTGCGACCTATCACGAATACTCTGCATTACACTTCTTTCTCTCTATTTTAGGAGCCTTTCTAGGAGCCTTCTTATTTACATTTATACATAATATATTTATATTACGTATAACATAGTAGAATAAGAAAAGAAGAATTAAAATATTAGTTATTATTTATCGATTGAAATGGAGTAGAAATAATACAGAGACATTATAGGCATATACATACATCCATTATTTCCGTTATAAGTTTACCTATATGTATTCTTGCAAGTTTGAGCTTCCCGTTAGTTGAACCGAAGTCAGGAATATTCTATAAATAGAAAAAACAAAAGATTAAGGATGTAAGGGAAATGTGAAAATGTGAAGGCGCAGGGAGAGGTTTAAGAAAGGGTATTTGTGAGTGAAACATTAAGATTTGTGGGTGCTATATATTCGAGATGGGAAGTAAATAGTAGACGATGGTGGTGACGATAGAGACCGTGAGCAGGGGCGTAGCTGGGACTAAATTTCGGGGGGTGCTTGGTAATGGTAAATCTAGATTTTTCTAAATTTTCGAATTTTTAGCCCCATTATATCTAGTGNGACCGTGAGGACACAGTGTGTGTATTACTTTTTACATGAAAGCCCACCGTCGAACTGTCTGCTGTCTCCTTGGACAGGATGTCAAAATGGGAAGAGAGAAGTATTATTATTTCCATCTGTTTGATATTCTGAGAGATCCAAGATGGGTCTCACGTATGAATTAATAAAGTGAAAACGTGACTTTACTGTCACATGTAGACATCACTTGAGATGACGGAGAAAACCTACAGTCCATCAGATACCCACATCCGCATCCACACTGGCACTTGATCTCCCGTTGATATAGCTCCCCACATATGCGAATTTCAGTGGGGAAAAATGACTTGCACACACATTGTCATATGTAAGGGCTGCTCATGGTACATATGACATAGCTATACTATACATACATACGTGAAACCTACTATTCGTATTTTCCCAATTTCGTCTTTCGTATTTTTGAGAAATGAATATCCGTTTGCAATCTTTTTTCTAACTTGTATTTCATTCAGCTGAAAGCACACTCTGAACATTGTATTGCATCTCACATTCTTATCCGTGCAATCTACTCCCAAATAACTTCTCCACGATCACAAGCTGTAACAAACGTGAGTTTCTTCCGAGCTTAAAAGGTACCAATTATAGTTAGATCTTGATCTTGGCTGAAATGAACCATTCTCCATTATGAATGAAGCTGGTAGCTGGGTAGAGGAACCGCATTTATCTAAGCGATACCGTACAACATATTTGTATCCTTCTCATCCGGAATCGAATCGAAGTATGGTGTGAAGCATATAAATTTCCTCATAGCTATGGTATCCCCTCATATATAATTATATATAGATCTCTATATACAGTGGACAAACTTGGAGTTCAGTAATTCATCTCATGATGCTGTCGCCTCATTGACGGTAGACTGCGGATTACGCGCATCTTGCACGACTTCATTCCAGTTATTAATTTCATCGGTCAGCGGAACCATCAGTTTACGTTTACTCTCATGTTCTTAATGTATCTTGACTACTTGAATAGGAATCCCTCATTAATTTTTGCATGCGATGCCATTTTGGGTTCGTGCAAATTACTAGAGTAGAGTGGTACTGATTGCATTTGTACTTTGTCAGTTCTCAAGATAAGATTCGCATCAAGCTTGTTTCATTAGAGGACACAGAAGAATGTTGAGCAGTGAGTTGGTCGGGGTACATACATACATGTGTGTGCGCGATAGGAATTCGCATTCGTATGTATATTGGAACTTATATAGAAAATGTGAATGCAATTGATCGTAAAGAAAGTTGACTGTGGCACATGAGACAGAAAGATTTTTCCCGATGACTCGGTCCGTTTCTGATGAGCATTCTCGGTGGAATACAGTTTAAATGATCTTGGACAACTCCGTATATTAGATAGAAATGTCACCGAGACCCCATTCCTTTCCATAAGTTCTTTCGTTACTCTCGACTAGTCGTACCAGCAGTTTCTTTTGTTCCTGTACTCCTCTATAAAATCAATGCTAACATGAGTATATGTACATACGTGGCTCACATATGCCAAGTTACGAGTAAAACGGGAAGCAACTGTGCTCCACGTCCACGTCCACCATTCCGCATCACATTGGCTATGCTTCAAACTGAATATTATTCAGGACATGTGCAAGCATGCCTTTGGTTTCCTATATAAGGTAGAATTTTCGAACTACTGGAGAGTTGTAAAAAAAAGTGAAAGGATGTGATGTGATGAGAAGGTGGTTGCTGACTATCTGTAGTCGTTTCATTGTACTGGATCGATGAGTGTCCGATAATTCCTGTCTCTCGGGATGGGAACTTTTTAAGGGGAACCAACTGGATGGCAGATAAGTAAAATGCCCCTTCACTACAAGCATTTCGTAATTCTGTTCATTTCTTTAGTCAAACTATGGATCTCTCTCCTTCTCTCTGCCTCCTCTCAGTCTTATAGATGTGTCGAGTTGTCCCTTGCCACAAATGATCGTAAATCGTAGGTGGCTATTATTATAGTACATAAGGACTTCCTGAAATACGGAATCACTGAAACCGCATACTGTGTTCTTGCACTGTCGGCGGTTTCTAGGAAGAGGAAGAAACTGTGCTGATACGATAGCAAAGTCCAACCCAAGCATAACGTTAACTAACTCTATAGATATGAATGAAGAGAGCCACTTCATTTCCATTATTATCCGAGCTTTTACTTATGGCGATACTTGATGCTTGTTGCCACTGCTTTTTAAAATACTGATATGTGGACGTGGGCAACTACCCACATTTTTGGGCCTCTTTACACTTCCACTAATGTAATATCGTGAGCATTACCCTTTGTGTCACATCCATTGCTGGATTCAGCAGTTCAGCATAGGCTAAGCATGCATCTAATGCTTTTTGTATCTTCAGTGTGCTCAAAGGGTAGGAGTTGGCTTTGGTTAATGGGTAAGACTTTTACGACAAAAGGATTCTATCGACTTCTA
>JAAXYX010001607.1:0-21818 GCA_036851915.1 Ptenothrix huangshanensis | reverse complement strand
GATCCAGTTCAACTTATTTATTGATCAGGTCATTTAACTTTTTATTATACACTAAAACATTTTGTCTCCTGTCCTTCGATTTCCATATACTTGGCTCCTTTTTTATTAGAGTAACCAGAACCAGAGCCAGAACCAAACCAACACCACCACCATCCAGTAGCGGAGGCAGGATTCTTTTTTTTTGTAAAGGAATGTCAAAAATTCCATCGAAATTTAAAAACAGCAGCATCTTATCTAATGCACATTTTTTAAATTCTGCATTTCTTATCTCGTAATTGTTTTTTGAAATCTATTTCTCTCTATTTCTTATCAAGTGTAAATGTAAAAATTGCATCACATTTTCTTTAAATTTTATACAAAATGCGTCGGTTTTTAACTACGTTTAATAACTTTAAAAAACAGCATCATATTTTCTGTTACTTTAAAACAAATTGCACCTCATTTATTGTCAGTTTAAAAAAACTACATCACATTTTCTTTACATTTAAAAAAAACGGCGCCGTTTTTGTGTAAATTTCAAAACAACTGCATCACGTTTTGTGCAAATTTTAAAAAAATCACATCACATTTTCTTTAAATTAGAAAAACTGCGCCATTTTTATGCAAATTTAAAAAAACTGCATCAAATTTTCTTTAAATTTGAAAAAACTGCGTCACATTTTCTGTAAGTTTGAAAAAACTGCATCACATTTTCTGTGAATCTAAACAAACTGCATCTTATTCACTGTTAATTAAAAAAACTGTCTCCCAATTATTTTAAATTTCAAAAAACTACATCTAATTTATTAACATTTAAAAAAATCGCATCTTATTTATTAAAAATTAAAAACAAACTGTATCTCATTTAGTGTAAATTAAAAAACTGCATGTAATTCATTGTAAATTAAAAAACCTAATACTAATTATATCTGGCATAGTGTACATGCCTACATAGTACTATGTAGTTCCTCGGAGGAGTAGTACATTTTTCAAAATCCTTTTTTCTTTAATCCCATTCCTACAAAGCTTTCCTTTGTGACGCTACTGACACCGACACCCGTACCAGCACCAGCACCAGGACCAGCACCAGCACGACTACCAGAATCAGAACCAGAAGCAGAAGTAACCTGAGAAAAAAGTACATAAAACAAAAATCGTTCTCCTTTTCTAATAAGAGAACACGAGAGCAAGAGGAACATATCAGGAGTCTCATACATCCACGGACAATTATTATTCTGGAAAAAATCAATACTAAATGGAGTTATGGAGCAGAAAGAGCGGAACAGGGATACAGAATGGACAGGGCAGGACAGGACAGGACAGGGACAAAAAGTCACAGAGAACTCGACATAACATGCCACAGTGGAAATATACACAGAAATATGAACATATGTATAATGCACTATTTACTAAAGATCCCAGGACCAGGACAGGACTGAAAGGAAGGAAGATAAAGGAAAGGAGAGACGTGCATTGTTTGCATCGTTTGCAATGTTCATCATTCTTTGGTATGTGGTTTGGTATGAGGAGATTAGACGACTCAAGTGAATCGTCGTTTGGTTTGGTTTGGCTTGACTTGACTTGGCTTGGCTTGGCTTTGCCGAGTTGATATGAAACAACTCTTTACCTGGAGGGCTTCGCAGTCAGATCTCCTTCTCCGTCTGTGGAGAAGAAATGCGTGGCCATGTACATAAGGCAGGTATTTTGTGCAAACGAGACCTCAAGAACATGACGAAGTTTCGTAGGCACTCTTGAGCGTGTGTTCTCACTATAAAGGATAAAGGATTACTTTACACACATGAGTGACGATGGGCATCAAGTTGTTGTTCAATCTTCAACCTTTCAGCCACGTATGCACATACATAAAATCATGGCCATGGGACGGAGTTTCTTCCATCGGATCCAATAGTCCTATGTGCATGTGCAGCGGGAGTAATGTCTCATGTATGGGTACCTCGAATACCTGGATCTGGAGATTTGCATATAAACTTTGGTGAATATGTACCTCCATTACTCATGAGTCCCATCGCCACTCTATAGGTACACACTGTAAAAACTGGGGTATCTTAAAGTGACAAGTACTAGGATTTAAATTAAGTATGACTTTAGTAAACTATGTATAGAAATGTAACTAGAAAGTTCGTCTAAAAAGCAAAATTAAAATTAAAAGTAATTCAAAGTAAAAACGTGTGGAAAAAGCCTCTAAAGCGAATATATTTGTTGACTGTAAAAATAGGGAATTTTTAAGCGTTTCAAAATGGCAAAACTAGGAAATTTTGAAGTGCTTAAAATTGATAATAAAGGAAATGATGAAGGAAATAAAAATTGTTACAAAGGGAAATTTTGAAGCGTTTAAAATTGGTACAATAGGAAATTTTGAAAGGCTACAAAATTGTTAAAATGAGAAATTTTCAAGCGCTTGAAATAGCTAAAGTAGGAAATTTTTAAAGGTACCCAAATTGTTAAAACGGAAAATTTTGAAAGGTTTAAAAACGGTAAAATGAGAAAATTTGAAGCGATTAAAATTGCTAAAATATGAAAATTTGAAAGGCTTTAAAATTGCTAAACGGGAAATTTTGAAGCCTTTAAAAACGGTAAAATGAGAAAATTTGAATCGATTAAAATTGCGAAAAAAGGAAAATTTAAAAGGCTTCAAAATTGCTAAACCGGGAATTTTGAAACCTTTAAAAATGATTAAAACAGGAAATTTGAAATCGTTTAAAAATTGTAAAGCAAGGAAATTTCCAAGCTTTAAAAATCGCTGAAATTGGAATGCTCGTAGTCCAAAATGCAAATAATTTATTAATTTAAAAAAATGTATCCTAACTGCATTCATAATTACAATGCCTAATTAACATACGCATCTATTTAACGTACAACACATATGCACATTTTCCAACTTGAAAAGAATGCCCCTTAGTTTTGACAGTGTACGTGGATTGTGTATCAGATGAGTAAAATGTGATTCTTGATTTCATTTCATTGGATTTGATTTGGACGGCGAGCCTACGCAATTACCGTGTTGAATCAAAATCCTTTTCATCGACTCCTCTCTGCTCGGAGCGTATTCACTCGTAACCATTTATACTAATAATTTTTTAACCGTCCTAAGGTTGATTTGCTGTCTTCCTCTGTTTATGTCTACTTGCCGCCTTCAACAGAAACAGAATGAGTTAATAATTACCAATGCCTCATGCTCATGCTCATGCTGAATACCGAATGCTCAATGGTGACTCGTGAATACTTATTCAAATTCTACATAATCCTTACATGCATACTGTATCTTTGGCTATACACTCACTGCAGTACCTCCGTTCTCTGTATTCTGCCGTACAACAGAACAGACAGCTGCGGAGCAGCAGCAGCTCACTCCAATTTTTCCCTTTACATTTTACACAGACAGGTCCATGCTCGAGTACAATGAAATAAAAAAAATGATCTCGCTGTCATGTTTATATTAATATTCTCCAGGATTGGTTTGACTAGACACTGCATTACAGCCACGGCCACAGTCTTCACCATGATACCAGTCAAGTGAAGAGCATGCAACCCTTCGCTTTCCTCATCCTGTTACTGGCATGCAGTTTTATGGAATAAAACCAGGGCAATGCCCGCAATCCCAATTCCTTTTCCTTCCTTTATTGATACAATGTGTGTAACACATTCTATTTTGCTCCTGGACGTTGAAACGTCAAACCCGCTAGAAAATGAGATCGAAATTAAATTGCAATTATCATCCCAATTATTTGCAGCTCTAACGAGGGAACATTTTTATATGTAACGATCGTGTAGAATTCGGTCGTTGAAAAGTTGACGAAAAGGAGACTTAAGGAATGCATTAAGCGAAGAATAAAAAGTAAAGGGGGAGTTTTTGTTGTGGAGCTTTCACGCTTTTTCAAAATGTTCAATTTTTAATTTTTACGCTTTTTCAAAAAATCTGGTTTTATTTATTTACATACTTTCAGAAAGCCTGAATTTTTAATTTTTACACTTCGCAAAAAGTCTACATTTTTATTTTTTACACTTTTTACTGGTCTGATTTATGTTCTTTATGCTTTTTCAAAAAGTCTGAATTTTCATTTTTACGCTTTTTTAAAAAGTGTGAATTTTTATGTTTTAGGTTTTCAAAAAGTCTGAATTTTCATTTTTTACGCTTTTCAAAAAGTGTGAATTTTCAGTATCTAAAAATTCTTAATTTTCACTTTTTGCGCTTTTCAAAATGTCCAATTTTCATATTTTTCGCTTTTCCAAAAAGTCTAAATTCTCTTTTTTCCCTTTTTAAAAAAGTCGCAAGCACTTCCCTCTGTATTAAACTAAGACTATTTAAACTCTGGAATTACATAGTAACCTTAAAACTTGATCATTTCCTCGCTTACCAAAACTCCAGCCAACTGCCTTCTTTAATCTTTGCTTATGCATGTACATACAAAAAATCTCCGTGTTTTCCTCAACTTGGACCGAATTCATTATGTTAGTTACATATGAAAATGATCTCTTGTAAATCTCTTGTAATTCTTTTGCATTTCACTACAATTCTATCAACTATCCACGATCCACAGTATTATTATCATCATCATCATCATCATCATCATCCTCATAACTGATCAAAGGATAGCTATTGGTTCCTTAGCTATCCTATGCCTTACTTATACATCCACGTTTGTCCCCCGACCCTCCAAGTCTTTTTTAATAGTTGTGTGTAATCGTTCTTGAAATGGCTTGAGATGTGCGACTGTTTATGACAGGAAAAAGGATACGACAAAAAGAAATAATCCAGTGAATTTCCCATTCACAAGTTTTCAAGTTTGTTTGAATTTGTTATTTTGCTTGAAGACGGAGACATACATGTATGTAGAAAAAAGTTGGTTCCATTCATTTGTACTTGTATTCGTATTTGTATTTGTATTTTTGTGAGTTGTGCTGAGCGAAAGGTACGACAACGGCACTGATAAAGGCCTCCGAAAAGGGAACACTAATGCAGAGAAAAAATCGTCAAGTTTAGCTAAGTTGGGCGTGGAATTGAAGTGCCTTCTACTAATACTAATACATACATAGGTACAAACATATCCATATACATATGTATATGTATGTATACTCCTACATACCACATAAGTAGTATACCAAAGTATACTTATAAGAAGGTAGGTAGGTAGGTAGGTGTACTGTATTAGTATTTCTTTCCTTGCTCCATAGCATACATAGGTAAGGACTTGGAGTTGACGGAGTATTTTACTTCATTTTATGCAGAATAACATGGTTTTGGGGAGCTCAGTGTGTAGCTTTACGGATTCTCACATAAAATCAATAACTAAAATGTCTCTGCCGTTCACTCTCTTTCGACTTGGAGCTTTTCTCCTTTCCGTGAAGCGTGATATTTGGCTTTTTGCGAAAAACCATTTCCAATTTATGCCTTGACATGAACACTGTTCAACTCTCTGGCTCTAGCTTTGGCTATGGCTTTGGCTCTGGCTATGGCCTGGTCGTCAAGCTCTTTTTCCACGAATACACACAGACACATACACATACATACACAGATACGAATACGAATACGAATGCATGCAAGTTCCAGTTAACATCAAGCTTGTCCGCTACTCGCTATTGCTACATATGTACCTACTTTCCCATTGCATTGCATTGCATTGCATTGCATTTGTACAGCATTTCCCGCCCGCCCGCGTGTCGAGGAGATACATACACGGGATTTAGACGCGGGTATAATATGTAGGTACTTACGGGGCTTGTTCCTTTCTTGTGTTACCTACATTCGTATGTAACACTGCATGTGCTTGCTGTACTCCTCTTTCGACATTACCAGTGTAGTGTAGTGTATTTGTATATTTTGGCTTATGACTATGGCTAACTGCTCAACATTCGATGAAAGTGGGAAGAGTGTATCTACAGCACTTGGCTACACCCATTCTCAATATAATTTGGAGGGAAAGTAGGCGTTTCGGAAGATTGTTGATTCGACTTTTTGCTTTTTTTTCAAGACGATAGATTGTTACTTGTCGCTCCTAGTCGTATTGCTCTGTCCATCCATCAGTCCGTGTTATAGATGTGAGTGTGATTTGGACGGTAGTACCGTACTTGAGCGATTAATTGTCCGGGGAATTAAATACGAAGATAGTCTGCCTTCTTTGTAAGGATGCTTACTTTGTAAGGAAGTGATCAGGGTAAAAATATTTACAAAATGAAGGGTTTAAAAAAGTTACGAGAATCAAAAATTGAAGGGTTTCAAAAATTACGAAAATCGAAAACTGAAGAGTTTCATAAAGTTACGAAAATCAAAAATTGAAGGGTTTCAAAAAGTGGCGAAAATCAAATATTGAAGTGTTTCCAAAAGCTCGAAATAAAAAATCGAACGTTTCAAAAGTCAAAAACTAAAAAATGGAAGGGCTTCAAAAAGTGCAAAATACAAATTGAGCGTTTTCAAAAAACAGTCAAACCAGAAAATATTGAAGGGTTTCAAAAAATGAGAAATGAAAAAATTGAAGGGTTTCAAAAATTGAAAAAGAAAAAAAGAAAAGGCTTCAAAAAGAGCAAAATAAAAAAGTGAGCGTTTTCGAAATTTAGCAAATAAAACAAATTGAAGGGTTTCAAATGTCGCAAAACAAAAATTGCACGTTTTTTTTCACGTAGGTGTTTTCACGAAGAACAAAATAAAAATGAAATCGACGTTTTCAAAACCATAAAAAGGAAAAAGAAGAGGCTTAAAAAACGGCGATTAGAGATAATGGAAGCCGGCAATGTCAATTACTGATATTCAAGTGCCAGCTATGAATCGATCAAATACGGTATTTTTAGAAGTATGTGGAAAGACGTTAGTTTTACTTTTGGGTTTTTAGTTAGACCTTGTATGGACAGTTGACGTTGGAGTCGATCAAACCCTTTCATGCAGAAACTTATATCTGTGTATTTTTCCAAGCTTGGACTATCTTTGCGATGGCTCTCTGCTTCTGTCGGTAACTACTCGCTCTATCTTCCCGCATATGTACCTATCCAGTTTGTTTGATGGCGAATAAAAGACAAAATAAATTCTGGTGTCTTTGAGTGTACATTGCTGGACTTTTTTACTTCCTTCAGACTTGGAGGTTGATTCTGTTTCTGTTTCTGATTCTGATTCTTGTTCCGATTCTGGTTCTGAGCCTGACTTAGAGAATGAAACCGAAATCAGGATGTGCAAACTGTGATTATCCAAGTATCGAACGATGTTACACTTATAGAGTCAACTTACCCACAGCGTTTTCTTTGACTCTGTGAAATTGATTAATGTCCAGCGTCCATGAGTGGTCCTGCAGCTTCATTCGAGAGACGGAAAAAATACTGGGTGTGATTAATTCAGTCAAATTACTCGATTTTCTTGCGGCCAGTCACTGCACTGGCGTCAATTTCTTTAGATATCTTACAGTTATTATGTGTGCATAAAGATATGTAGGTATGTGCCTATGTATGCCGCGATCGTTGCACTTGTGAGATGAAGGATTGATACGTAGTGAAAAATATCGTACCACAGGAAAGGGAAAATGCTACATTTCATTTTGATTCAATGTAATGCGAGTTTGAATATAATTCCAATAAGATTAGCTAATAAGGCGGTAGTATACATTTTTCACTTGCGAATGATGTATGTACTTCTAAAAATACAAAAAGCGTCTAAGAAAGCTTTTAAAGTGATCTGAAAAGCGTATTTTATTTCGAAGTTTAAAAGAGCCTTTATGTGTTTGTAATGCATTCATATGTTAAAATAGAAAATTGGAGTTTTAAAATGCTTCAAAATTGTCAAAACTACAAATTTTTTAATGCTAAAAATTGTTAAAACAGGAAATATTTAGAGGCTAAAAAGTGTTAAAATAGAAAATTTTAGAATGCATCAACATTTTAAAAGTAAGACATTTTGAGAGGTTTAAAAATTGCTAAAATAAAAAATTTCAAAAAGCTTCCAAGTTGTCAAAACAGGAAATTTTAGAATGCATCAAAACTGTTCAAATAAGACTTTTTGAATAGTTTCAAAATGGTTAAAATAGGAAATTTTGGGAGGATTAAAAAATACTAAGCTATGAAATTTCGAAGAGCTTAAAATTGTTCAAACGGGAAAGTTTGAAACGTTTAAACTAAAGGTTTCAAAATTGCTATAAGAACACATTTTGGAATGTCTCAAAATTGTAAAAACAGGAAATTTTGGGGTGTTTTCAAATTGTTGAATAAAAAAATTTAGCCGCTTCAAAAACCCTGCAATTAAAAAAATTCGCCGTCCAATATGCATGTAAGCATCTATTCATAATTACTAAAATAAATACAAGCATCATTTTGGCGTTTTCGATGCATTGTACCTTTTTAAGATACTTTAGTTTTTTCAGTGTATTACCCACAATACTGTTTACCAACATAACAAAATAATGCCCATGTGTATCTAAATAACTTTCTGTAAAACTACACAAATAGCAGAACATCATATCACAAATAAGAACTGCTTCATGATCACACGCAGGTGCTAAAAGGTTACATTCTAGTTCCAAACTTACATGAAAATATTCCAAGAACAAGTGGAATGTGTAAGCATTCTATAGCTTATATATCATGTAAGGAGTGCATAAAATATAAAAAGACAACGTCCAGTCAAAAAGTTCTGTCCAGTCGGGTCTCTAAATGTGCAAAGCTAAAGAATTACTGGATTTTTCTTCCTCCATTTTTCTTCTTACGATTAGTGGCTTCCTGGCCTGGTAACTTTGCTGTTACTTGTACTTGTACATTATGTTGTAGGTTGTAATGTAGGATTAGGATAGGAGCACAAGTCTAGAAGAAAAACCAGCTTGTGTGAATTAACTGTGACTTAAGTAATTCTGTAGAAGTGAATTGAAAGTAAAGTTGAAGTAGGTAGCGAAGGTGTTGTTCCTCCTGCTCAAATCAAATATTTAGTGGGAAACACAACTACGGTAATTTGACTGTAATGTATGGTAGAGGTGGAAATAATTGAGTTAGGATCTCAAGTTGACCAGTGCCCCTGCCTCTCCTACAGTCAACTTTAAAAAGCCACTGGAACAGATAGGTATCTGTAGAGAGCATATCTGTACTCCTGTAGACTATAGACATAGAGCCCTTGCCCTTACATTACATTACTAGGAAAGAGAAGGGAAGGAGATATATGAGACTTGGTAGGATGGAGTAAGTAGAGAGTGCTTGAAAAATGTTCTGGTTCTGGTCTCACTGCAGTCTTTCTTATACACTGCCAGCATGTGGGACAGCAGTGGCTAGGAGCATTTACTCTTTTTGTTTAGTACACTATGAGGAATGTGTAACTCAAGCCTGGTTTCATAGGGGCGGGTCTACAGCTCAAATAAAAGGCTGTTGGGTGTATGCGTGTGAAAATTTTCTAGTGCCAAAGTTTCCGGTGTTTTGTGAACTTAGATATACGTAATGTGAATCGAGAGTAGAGGCAAATATGCAGCCACGGCCGTGTCGTTCATGTTCCTAGTTCCCGTTCCAGTTGTACGTAGTTATGTTCCTATTATATTATCGTATTCGCACATTTTGTCTTTCCTCTCGCTTTCCTAGCACCAACACATTACACTGTACTGTACAGTAGTACCGTATTTGATATATGATTGCCCCGCCAATTACACCTTTTTTTTAATTCGCCCACCCGGTAATTATTTTGCAGGAATGCAAAGAAGTAAGAAAATTTTCATTATATTATTGAAAAAGAGCAAAAAAGGAAAGTGTGTATAAACATAAAAATGTAAATGAAAAAATTGAAGCGTTTCAAAAAGTAGGTACAAAATAGGTAAACGGGTTCTAAAAACAGCAAAAATAAAATATTGAATGTTTTCAAAAAGTACAAAACAAAAAAAATTGAAGGGTTTTTAAAAGGTAAAATAACAAAATTGAGTGTTATAAAAAAAATGAAAATAAAAGAATGAAGGGTTCCAAAAAGTGCAAAATATAAAAATTTGAAGTGTCTTAAAAAGTGCTAAATTAAAAAATCGAAGGGTTTTAAAAAGTGTAAAATAAAAATTTGAAGGGTCTCAGAAGAGCAAAATTAAAAAAATTGAAGGGTCTCAGATATAGCAAAATCAAAAAATTGCAAGGTTTAAAAAAGTGCAAGATAAAAAAAATGAAGCCTTTAAAAATGAGCAAAGCAAAAAAAATCTAGCATTTATAAAAACACTAAAAATAAAAAATTGAGCATTCTCAAAAAGTATCAAAATAAAAAAACCAACGATTTAATATTTTTAAAAACATTAAATATGAAAAATTGCAAGCTTTTAAAAAGTCCAAAAAATCATGTACGTGTTCGTACCTACATATAAAAGTCCGTAAACACATTTCAGAAAACGGTAAATAATCAAGGCCTGCAATTATTCAAAACCCTTCTACTAATCCATAATATACGGTACCTACCTTCCTACTCCTACTTGCATAATGCCATGATGTATGTATGTATGTTTATAAAAAGCCGCAGATATGCTCCAATGTAAAGTATAGAGCAATGTGCTGCAATGTCACTCTCGGTTGATCCATTTTGTTGTTTGGGTGCTTTGGGTGTTCTACGCTGTGGCTTGGCTTGGTTGGTGTGGCATTGCATGCATGGTATGGTATGGCACGACATTGTATGGTGTGGTATTTGTGTGGTGCTGGTGCGAGTATGAGGTCGCTATGCGGTGATATTCGTATGCACTTATAGACTTGTATACACACCAGTTGAGGACGAGGAAGCAAATAAATTTGTTGTTGACACTGTAATCGCCGCGAAAGAAGGATGGCAGTTTACAATTTAATGTGATGAAATTGCTTCATGTTGACTCTGATGGAAATGTCAGAATGCATCATGCTCAACTATACAATGGAGACAAGTGCATCAGATGAATCTTGTGGGTCGGGTTGCGCGCTTTAACAACTTTTTATTACCATAGCTATACATGCACTCGATGCTGTCGATGCTTCACTGTCTCTGTCGCTTGTACTGGTTCTGGTTCGGGTTATTCTCTTCCTATAGACTTATAGCGTAGAATGCATTGCCCCTTTTGCTATACAGATATACACACTCATCATTCGTCACCTTGCCATTGTCATCGTTTGGGAAATACTACAACCGGTACCGGTACCGGTACCGATGCCAGATTCGCTACCGGTATTCTCGTATCATAATCATGTGACTAGGCATTCCAAAAAAGAGCAATTTCCTATCTGCAATCATTCCTGGTTTGGCTTTGGCTACTGTAATTGTATTAATATGGGCAATCTCTTCCTCTTATGACTAGAGATAGAAGCTTTGCTTTGCATATAGAAGATACACTTTCAAACGTGGAGCATCTTTACATCAATTCGAAAACCTAAATGTAATTTATTGTTTTAATTAGGAAGGCAGTTATAGGATGCATTTTGATTTTCTATAAAATACATGTAATGTAAAGCGCATCTCAAGATCAGAGTTAGAGTTCAAGAGCAAGAGCATTTTTACTGTGTTAATGATGCACTTACGTTAATGCGTTTTGAAGTTGTTAGGGTTAAATTTTATATTTTGGGACATTAAAAATGTTAAAATCATGTGAAATAAAAAATAGAATGTTTAAAAATGGCTGAAGTAAGAAATTGTAGAATGGTTATAAAATGTTGAAATAGAAAATTTTGGAATGTTTAAAAGTTAATGAATCAGGGCATTTCAAAATGGCTAAAAAGTGTTAAAATAGGAAATTTTGAAAAGGTTAAATATGTTAAAGTTGGAACTATAAAGTGTAAAATAGACAATTTTGAAACGGTTGAAACTTGTAAAATAAGAAATTTTGAAACGGTTAATAATTGGTAAAATAGGAAATTTTGAAGCGGTGCAAAATTTTAAAAATATAAAATTTTGAGAAGCTTAAAAAGTGTAAAATTTACATTTTTTGAAACGGTTAAAAATGTTAAAATAAGAAAATTTGAGAGGCTTAAAAAGTGTAAAACAAGAAATTTTAAGAGGCTTAAAAAGTGTAAAATATACATTTTTGAAACAAGAGATTTTGAAACAGTTAAAATTTTCAAAATAA
Organism: Ptenothrix huangshanensis; assembly: GCA_036851915.1. NCBI lineage: Eukaryota > Metazoa > Arthropoda > Collembola > Symphypleona > Dicyrtomidae > Ptenothrix > Ptenothrix huangshanensis. Next base: position 9,816 of record JAAXYX010001607.1, on the reverse strand, counting down.
GAAATCACATTCCAAGAATTTTTAGTTGCAATTTTTTTCTGTTTTAAGAATGCTTAGTTTTTCTAGTGTAACTCCGCCTCTGCACATAAATACATACGCGCGTACGTGCCGTGCGGGTTTTTTTAATGCTTATAACTTTGTGTATCTTGCCTGCGTGCGTTAATGCCTACGATGTTTTATTAGAAAAGGAAATTTTGGTGAAATGAATTTAGGAGCGGGACGTCAACGTCAAGTTTGGCAACTTTGCTGGGATTGTAAGTGGTAAATTGTACATGGTAAATGATGCAGTGACATGGGGGAGAGAGCAAAGCCTCTACGTCAAATTATCACGTCAGTATATCTTATCGTGGCGTGTACTTGAAAGGCGTCTAAAACAAGTAGTGATAGCGATTTACGAGTTTATGTATTCAGATCCTTGTGGGATTGTGGTTTGGGTTGGTTTGCTCAGTAACTCGGGTCAATATCAGCATTTACTTTCCTTCACTTTACCGTATTTTGCAAACTTCATTTTCACACTGGCGTATAGTGGTCGAATACAGTGTAGCCATTACTATGATGCAATGTTATACTTTTTTCCGATGAATCTTATTATTTCGTTCCTCTATGATGTTGATGTAAAATGTAAAAGGAAAGTCTGGACTGGGCTTTTCGTTCTGTTTTGCTTCGGTTGGCAATGCCAAAATTATGCGTATTCAATAATGAATATTCTCAGGTTTGTAGCTTAATGTAATGAAACGCAAGGCAGCGATGTAAAGCTGCACAGACATAGGAACTCAAGGAATGACTTTTGCATTTGTTCCTTCACCGCATTAGACCAGGCCAGGCCAGACCAGGCGTCGCGGCGTCAGTATCAGATCCAATAGCTCAAGTCATTACAGGAAGCGTTTAATGCCAGGCTGGTTATAGATACTGGGGCTGCTGCTGCTGATTGTGTATTCTGTATTTTGGTACACTGGAAAAACTGAGGAATTTTAAGCAGGAAAAATGTTAACGTGGATCGGAAGTGCATTCCAAATTAGTGCATTAAACGTGTATCTTACTCTCTGAGAATTCCTATTTTAACAGTTTTGAAATCTAATAACAATAAAAATTTTCTAATTTAGCAATTTTTAAGCCGTTAAAAAATTTCTGTTATGGCTATTTTGAACATTGCAAAAGTTTTCATTTTAGCAATTTTGAAAAAACATGAAATTTTTACTGTACCGATATTTGAACGTGGCGAAATTTTGCGTTTTTGGAATTTTCAAACGGTTCAAAATTTTCAATTTTAAAGATTTTGAGGCGGTTCAAATTTTCATATTTTAAAGATTTTGAAGCGCTTCAAAATTTCATATTTCAGCAATTTTTGAATGTTAAAAAATTTCCTATTTGAACAAGTTTCCAAATTTTCAAAATTTCCAATTTCAACAATTTTTAAACTTTTCGAAAATTTCTATTTCAACATTTTTCGAACGTTTAAAACTTTCCTATTTCAACAAATTTTGAACATTTCAGATTATCTATTTTTGCACAATTTCTGAACGCTTTAAAGTCTTCTATTTATACAATTTTAAAATCTTTAAAATTTTCGAAATTTTATTATTCAATTTTGACGCGCATTAAATGAACTTTAAACGCATTATAACGCGTAACTCGTGAAGTGCAAGATACTCTTTAAATACCTTTTCTATGCTTTTTAGACATATTTTAGTTTTTTAGGCGCTCTTTAGATAAACTTAAACATCATCCCTACTACGTTCATGATAATTCTACTAAACACAGATATGCGTAGATTCGTAACACACCAACTAGTGTTTTACAAGCACCAGTTTTGACAGTGTACCTCATGTTATCGTGAATGCTAATGTTACAACCAGGAACAGTCATGGGACGTTGACTAGCCCTAAGAAATATCGATACTGATACACGCTCACTCCTTGACAAATTTAAAATAGACTATTTTGTACACACGGTTCACTTCACACGGATTTTACACCCCAACAATGTTTATTATTCTTGAGTTGCGGCGAGAAGAAAAATGCTTTCCAAATATCAAGTTTGAAAATGATTTTTTTAACATTTCAACTTTTGCGGGAGGAAAATCCATCGGCTCTCCACATCAAATCTCGGCTCGTAGGATACGGAGAGCGAGAAAACCACACCACGCTAGACGATATTTAGGGAGGACGAGACGAGGACTGTGGAGTCGAGATTGAAGACAGGGCTTTATTTTATGCCTCCTTTAAATTCAACCAATGCATTGCCATGCCATGCCATGCCATGCCTCGCAGTGTCTTCTTCTTATGGGGTTCTTAAGACTTGAGTTAGTCACGGCATCTAATTCTGATGCTTCCCCGTTGTGTGCCAATGTTAATTTCACATTTTATTCCACTACATACGTACCTACATGTCCTTTGTAATTATAAAGAATCTTAAAAAAGTCATTCCAGCGACTAGCGACTTTGAATTTCCTTGAATTTGGAGCTAGGGCTTAGCATGCGAAATTAAAAATTCATTTCTCCTTCAACTACAAAGTAAGAAAACCAAAGGAAACTGTGGAACAACAGATACTAATAGTGGAGTAGAGCAGTGACCAAACTTGTTTAGGTACTTTATAAACCAAAACAATAATAAATGTATGTTACATTTACCGTATTTTATTCCCTGGAATTCTATTCTAAACCGTTTAATATGAGACGAACCCGTTTCCGCTAATCCTACACGCCCTATATCTCAGAGTATCTTTATTTCTATAGCTATGTATAAAATGGTTTTAATTTTTATAATATGGATCTTGGTATACATACATAATACTAAGGCACCTATGGCTATGCATACACTGTAAAAACTGGTTCATATACACGCCAAAAAATAACGCGTATTCAGTGGGTATACTTTTGCAGGCTGTTAGCATGCGTCTCAAGACATAAAGTGCATCTAAAAATTATCGAAAAAGCATCCAAAGCTTGCAGTCCGAAATGCGTTAAAATGTTTTTGTGATGTCCCGTATGCGATTCAAAATGGTCAAAATTAAGCAAATGTTAGAAAAGGCACTTTGAAACGCAACTGAATTGCTGAATTTGAAAAGTTTCAAAATAATTCTAACAAAATTTTGCAATATTTGATAATTATCAAAAGAAAAAGTTTAAACGTGTAAAATTGATCAAAATAAGAATATTTTCAACGCCTGAAAAATTGTTAAAATAAGAAATTTTGACACCTTTTAAAATTGCCAAAATTATAGATTTTAAAGCGTTCAAAAATTGTTGAAATAAAAAATTTTGAAACGCTTGAAAATAATCAAAATAAGAAAATTTGCAACGTCTAAAAATTGCTCAAATAGGACATTTTGACATGTTTTACAATTGTCAAAATTAGAAATTTTGTAACGTCCCAAAATCGATGAAATAAAAAAATTTGAAACGTTTGAAAATGATCAAAATAAGAAAATTTGCAACGGCTAAAAATTGTTGAAATAAGAAATGTTGAAACGCTTAAAATCGAAAATAAAACCAGTTTTGAATCCATTAAAAGGGATTAAAACAAGAAATTTCGAAATGCTTAAAAATTATTAATTAAAATAAGAAATTTTGGAACGTTAAAAAATAGTTGAAATAAGAAACTTTGGAACGTTTAAAAATTAAAAATATTTGAAATACAAATTTCAGAAACGTTGTATTCTTGTGTCACTGAATTTAATTTCGAATAAATTTTGTTTTCTCTCTCTCTCTCTCTCTCTCTCTGATCATAACAACGTATACTAAATACAATACTAATCGGTTTATGGCGTTTAACAATAGGCAGCATCCTTTTAAAATTTCTAAATTTTTACAGTGTATTCATGTCGCATACCACTAAATGTTTGCAAGGCGCCAATACAAACTACTTGCACAATACTTGTATTATTTTTCTATTACCAAAGCTACATATTTCATGCTTTATTTACGATAATCATGATGGATTCATCAAAGAAAAACAATTTTGTTTCTTCCTGTCCCTTCTTCCCCCTTCCTCCTGGGACTTTGTGGTGAGTAATTACTAAATTGCTCTGTGATTTACATTGCTCCTTACCATTTAAAATTAAAATTCAATATTTACCACGCATTACTACATACCAATGCATTATAGACTCTGGAAATTAATTTACTTACGACTGACTAATACATAATAAGTTCAGTTAAATTCATTGTCATAGCTTGAGATATCATCATCATCATAAGAACAAGAACCAAACCAAACTACATATGTACATATGTCTAGAACGGGAATTACAGGACGTCTGGTTTAATCTATTTCTCGCAATAAAAAATGCAAACAATGTAAATTCCTTAGGGTTCAAATGAGATAGTCTTATCTAATCGTGTATAAATACAAAGTACAAACTACAAAACGAAACCACCCATGTCGTAATATACTGTAGACTCAATAATGAAATTACACTCTTTGACATGTTATTTTCAAACTGTAAATTAGGGAGCAATATCAAGCTTTGTATTTTTACATATATGGGACTCTCACACTGAATTATTTTTTCTAGTTCATATTACATATTTAATATAAAAATACACTGGATAAAAATCCTTTGGGTTGTTGTTGATGTTGTTTATAATAATACGATGCGCCATTTGAATTTGAAAGTATTACTAACGTTGACTTAAGTGGTAGGAAGGAAGCGCACCGCGGTTGTCCGTTGTGTTCGAAGATTTGTGAAAATGTTGAAAGAATTTGTTCTTGAGTGGGAAACCACACACTTTGCGCAGTCAGTGAGAGTTGCTGGATTTGATTATATTTCATTGGGGGATGTAATGCTGAGGATTATAAATCTTTGTAAATTGTAGTCTTATGAGACGTTAAAAACGTGTACTACAGCTTTTCTTCTCAATCATAGGCAAGGGCTTTTAATGCTTGCTTTGGCTTTGGCTTTGGCTTTGGCTTAGCATTGCAAGTTGCATCGCAGCGCCGTGTGAATACATAGGCACGAATCTGCTTACATTAATCTCGCAGTGTGTTTGAGTCTATCGCATATCGCATCGTATCTTATACTGTAAAAACTGGTGCATCTAACACTCCAACAATCTACTACGATTTAGATAATTTAGAATAATTGATTATGAACGCGGTAGGGATGCAATTTAAGTTAACTTATTGTTAGAGTGCATTTAAAAATTTAAAGGGAATGTATAACGTGTAGGAAGAACATTTAAAAAGCTATTTATTTTAGAGTCCTCAGAGTCTTAGAGAGTTTTAACGCGTTTGTGAGACACTTAAAACCTTTTCAGGTTTTTAAAGATTTTAAAATAATTGCTAAGTAGAAACTTTTGAAAGCTTAAGATGGTTACAATAGGGAATTTTGAAAGGCTTTAAAATTGTTGAAATTGGAAATTCCGAAAAGAGTCAAAATTGTTAAAAAGCGAAATTTCGAACAGCTTTAAAATTGATGAAGGAAAATGCTGAATGTTTTAAAATGGTCAAAGTAAGAAATTTTAAAATGTTTCAAAATTGTAAATATAGGAAATTTTGAAAATTCTCAAAATTGTCAAAACATGAAGTTTTGAGAGGTTTAAGAGTTGCCATTAATGGAAATTTTGAAGCGCTTCAAAATTATTAAAACACGAAAGTTTGGAACGCTTTTAAATTGTTAAAACATGACATCTTGGAACGTTCCAAAATTTCAAAATTGGAAATGTTTCACAGTGTAAAAACACAAAAATTTGGAACGCTGCAAAACTGTTAAACCACAAAAATTTTGAAGGCTTCCAAACTGTCAAAATAAGAAATTCTGAAATGCGTCAAAATTTTTAAAAAAGAAATTCTTGAGATACGAAATCTCGCAGTCCAAAATTAATTTGTTTTCAATGCGTTTGCATCGCACTTCACATGCATCACAACCGCGTTTACAATAATAGCTACAAAATACGATTAGGTTCTTGGCATTTTGCTGAACACATATTTTTCCGCTCCTTCAGATCCCTTCCTTTTTTCAGTGTACATATAGCTCTGCGTCCATAAAATCAGTATAAAATATGAGCCCAGGCAGAAGCAGAAGGTACGATCTGGTTCTGGTTCTGGTTCTGGTTCTGGTTCTGGTTCTGGTTCTGGTTCTGGTTCTGGTTGAGAGTGAAGAGTGAAGTGAGTCCAACTGCTCTTTCCTTCCTTTTGGTTGAGCATAAGACAAGTTGGTCAAAGCCACATTAAAATTCACTGTGCAGTATGAATGGAGCACAATTTGGATGTTTATGTTTATAAACGCTTTGCATACATAGTTTGTATTCCTCACAAATTTATTTCTATTAGCTCCATGGGTACAAGTTGCAAGTTTTTTGGTCGACCTTACACTCCACTCTGTCTGTAGTCTGTAGACATACACACGCATACATACATACAATGCTCGGAGTGCAGGGCACAATTGGAAGAATAAGAAAGACTACGGCAACCATTTTCTACTGTGTGCTCGCATTGTGTATAATGGAGTGGCTATTTGGTTCCGTTCGTATTCGCTTTGCGCTCATAACTCGAATTGGAATATGTAAAATGTTATCGTCACATCGTTCTCGCTCCCCCACGGCACTCAACTCTTTTGTACTGATAATACGAACAGGGCCATGCCTACTTACTCACATTACATACAATACGAAGCCCTCCTCGACTCTCTCCCGCATACAACTTCAGATATACCACGACCTACAGACTACAGATATACGGCTACGGCTATTCCGATTTTCTATGCACTGAATACTGAACGAAGAGAGAGAGAGAGAGAGAGAAAACTCAAGCAGAGAAATGGTATGCGTGGATTTAATCCAGAGAGCTGAACACATGGTACTGTTTCTGTTCCAGTCCAAACTGGGAACTTGCCATTTTCACCCTATTCCCTGAACGGGCGTGTGTTTGTGTGCACTCTGTCTGTCTGTCTCTCCGTGCAGCTCGGTCTTGCTCTTATTCTTATATCTACACACGGAATACCGTACCGTATTTCAGCGCTTAATAACCTGCAATAATTACAGCGTTCGATTAATTGACGCGTGGATTTTTACCTTTGTTTTCGAAAATATTTAAGTATATTTCTTTTTATTTGTGCTCTCGTACTTTCTAGTTTTTCGTTTTTTCGAAACATTGTTTTTCTGTTTTCGTTTTATCCGAAACACCTATTTTTCTTTAGTTTGCCTTTTTCTAATGTCTATTTTTGTTTGTTATGTCGAAACGGGTATTTTTCCTATATTTCGTTTTTTGCGAACGGTTATTTTTCCTTTTTTTGGGTTTTTTGATTTTTAATTATTTTGATTTTTTTTGCAACGTCCATTTTTTTTTATTTTTACTGTTTTTGAGAACGTTCAAGTTTTTGTATTTTACACGTTTTGAAAGGGCTCAATTTTTTTATTTTGTACTTTTTGAAAACATCCAAATTTTTATTTTTGGCTGTTTGAAACCCTTTGATTTTTTAATTTTGCATTTTTTGAAACTCTTCGATTTTTTTATTTTGCACTTTTTGAAACCCTTCGATTTTTTTATTTTGCACTATTTGAAATCCTTCAAATTTTTTATTTGACACTTTTTAAAAAGCTTTATATTTTCCTTTTGAAGCTTTTTTAACAAAAACGTTCCCTTCAAATACCAACGTCGCAAACACTTTTCGAATTTTAGAAGACAAAAAGTATTTAATTGACAGGGCAATGAATGGATAAAATACGGTATTTAGGTTTGGGTCGCGGGCGAGCGAAGAAGGAAATGCGAGGAAGGAATAAGACATACGGAAAATTTATGGAGCACATTTAAAAGGGAAGAATTTTTTTGGAAATGACATTAAGATGAAATTTGCAAGAGGGAACTTAAAATATTAGACTTGTAGTGTGTATACCATGGAGGAGTCAACGGTAGTCCGTGCCTGGTGGTAGGATAGGCTAATGGTTTCGTTTTCCTATGATATGAAATGCTATGATACGATAGTGTGTAGAAAATCCACGGAAGAAATGTAAGCTGAAGAGGAAAATGAGAGGTATAAATATTTGTACAAGTCTCTATGACACATTTGAAAAAATCCATGGCACATTATGGCCAAGAGTAGTTTGTAGTGGTGTCAAGTTGAGTGCAATGCTTAAATAGATGCTAACCGCGATTAGACTTTTTATGTGATAAATATATTTATTTCGTTTTCATTACACAATTTCTCGGTCTACGTGAATAATTATGCATGTCGTAAAAAACACTAAAGTCATCATTACACACTACAGTAGAGTAGAGTGGAGGAGAGTAGAGCACAGTGGAGTGGAGTAGTCCGTATTGCATTTTTATTTTTGTTTTTGCGTGCGGTTTGTAAGAATGACTTTGAGCGTAGGAGATGGAAGAGAATCCTTGCTTAATACCTACGCTCCTGTCGCGTCTCACTCACGTCGCAATTCCACGTCGGAATGAGACAACATATTTTAATTTGTAGTCGCCTTTTATAACTATTTTATTATTCTTACGTCCGACTCCGAGTGTAGGGAAAAAATAGTGAGGAGGAGATGTGTATGTAAAGATAGCGTAAAAACTGAGGAGTCTTAAAACAGGAAATCTAAAGCGAGCAAAAGAAATTCGTATTTAAAGGTAGTGTAATTGTTAACGCAAGTAGGATGCTCTTAAATAATAGAAAAGCGCATTCAAAATAAGCATTGAACTGTGAGATTTTCCAATTTAACAACTTTTGAAGCGTTTCAAAATGTCAAATTTTAAAAATTTTTGCACGTTTCTAAAATTCGTATTTTGACAATTTTTGAGTGATTCAAATTTCCAATTTTAATTATTTTAAAAGGTTCAAGATTTTCTAGTTTAGCAATTTTTGAAAGTCTCAAATTGTCGTGTTTTAACCAGTTTTACGGTTCAAAATTGTCTATTTTCACCATTTTTAAACGCTTCCAAATTTTACTTCTTGACAATTTTACACTTTTAAAAATTTCCTTATTTAACCATTTTTGAATGTCTCAAATGTACGTGTTTTAGCAATTTTTACGGTTCAAAAGTTTTGACTTTGACAAGTTTTAAATGTTTCAAAATTCCCTGTTTTAGCAATTTTAATTTGATATAATAGGATTATACCAATTAAAAGGAGCTTTAGCATTGAAAAATTTTATATATTAAAAGTTTTTATTTCCTTTTAAATTATTTACATTATTAAAGGTTGGATTTTGAAGCGTTTTAAAATTTTTATTTGAGCAATTTCGAAACGATTCATAATTTTGTATTTTAGTATTTTGGATTTGGAACGTTTCAAAATTTCCTATTTTGACTTTTGTGTGCTTCAAAATTCCTTATTTTAGTAATTTTGAAACATATTAAGTGCATCAGAAGTTTAATAAAAGCTCACCATGAATAGCGTGATGCTCCTTACAATTATGTAGATGCACTTTAGAAGCGCTATGCTTAGGATGCACCTGAATTTTTAGATGCATTGTAGCTGAACTATGTTCATAATTTCAGTATCCGTAAATACAAATATATTTTTAAATGCATCCGTTTTTACAGTGTACTTATTACTGATAGTTTAGAATTTTGAGTCTGTATATTTGACCTTGCATTAATATTAGTAGCTACTTGAAACTACCACGAAATGGTAAGCCTACGCCTTTTACGCTCCCTCAACCTTTCATAGCTCGCATTTTCTATTTTATTACGATCCGACGAGGATCAGGATCAGGATTCTTTCCTTGTTACCAGAATACCTTCTGCGTATAATTATATACATAGATAGGTACTAAGGCTCAAAACGAACCACTTTTTTCGAAATCGATTCGAAAATCGGACCGAATCGACATATTTCGAACTAAAATTTTTGAACTCGATCCGAGTTTATTTGCTTATCGA